>OMLC01081253.1:0-12499 GCA_900302585.1 Regalecus glesne
GCAGATCCACTCTCTGGGGCTGCGTTCACTACGCAGCATCAGTGGCGGTTTGATTCTGATACACAACAACCCCCAGCTGTGTTACACTTCCTCCCTGCCCTGGGGTACTCTACTGCACCCCACCCAGGGCCCACACCGTATAGTCAACCAGAACCAGGAGCCCCAACTCTGCAGTAAGAACACACACACTCACACACTGTAGAGTGTCCTGTTAAAGTGTCTGTGGGCAAGGTAGTCAGCAGTGACCCAGGGAATAGATTTTGTTTGAATTCCTTGTGAATAAACATCTCAGCTAAAAGCAACCCGATATTTGTGTAGTTTGCTTAAAAGCAGCAGGCATGAATAAAATCGTGGCTACCGTCTCTGTGGAAGTGACCAAAAGATAAGGATTTCGACTCCTCAACAAACTCTGTTTCCATCAGCATTGATTTATTTTCCTGCTGGAGGGAACTCCAGCGCTGCACGAAGCGCCTCCCTACCCAGCCACGGTGTGTGAGAGGAGCGTGGTCTGACTGACTAAACTGTAAATGTCTCCTCAGGGGACCAGGACCGTGTGTGTCACCGGCTGTGTGAGGGGGGCTGCTGGGGCCCAGGGCCCAGCCAGTGTGTGTCCTGCAAGGCCTTCCAACGAGGCACCGAGTGTGTGGAGGAGTGTGACATATATCAGGGGTAAGAGTGTATGTGTGTGTGTGTGTGTGTGTGTGTGTGTGTGTGTGTGTGTGTGTGTGTGTGTGTGTGTGTGTGTCTGAAAGCAAATCAACATTTAACTTTGTACAAGTGACCCAACTAATAAACCATTTGAGAGGTGAAGTCCATTTTTACATGTCACGATCAGTTGTGGGGGTGGACACAGACGTAGATGGAGCTTGCGGGATTGAGGCCACATAATCTTCCTTATGACCCACACTGGGTTTGAACCCGCAGCTTCTGGCTCGTCATTTAATGAATAAATAAAGATCCCTTATAGTCCCACAAGGGGAAATTTGGATTTCTCTGCATTTTAGCCCATCCTATTGTATAGGAGCATTGAGCTGCCACCACATGGCACTCGGGGAACAGTTAAGAATTCCGTGTTTTGCTCAAGGACACCTCAACATGCTTTCTGCAGGACCAGGGATCAAACCTGTAACCCTCCTATTGCCAGGCAACCGCTCAGCCCACTAAGCTATGCCTTCCCCATTATAAATAGTTAATCAAGAAAAATACAGACAGACGGAGAGATGGGCCCAGAGATAGACAGGGTGGTAAACAGACTAGAATGCTGGTAAACACAAAGGAAGACACTGTAATACGATGGGGTTATGTTGCAATACTGCTGATAAGTGTCCAATAAAGTCCAACAAACCATAAATTCTCCAGCGAGTGAAAGTGTGTGTCTGTGAGTGTGCTTGTGTGTGTGTGTGTGTGTGCGTAGTGATTGGCAGGTCATTTAAAATCAATGCTAAGCCATAAACTAAATAAAACAGTTTCGGTCCATCGATCTAAAAGCTTTTAAGGTTAAACGTTGCCTGAGGAAACTGAATGAAGGACGTCGTGTTTCGCTGTTTCCTGTTCCCAGTTATTATATTCGATTACAAGAATATCAGTAAATTTTCAATGTGAGTCTGAGGTAAGCTGCTAATTCATGCTAGTAACGCTGGGCTTTCTTTAGATCTTTTTTTAAACCCAAAGACTGATCTACCTCTCACAAAACGTGAAAATGTGATTGCATTTGGATATTTATTTTGATTTTTACAGTGCAGATCAATGATAATAATAATCTCCTTTTATAGGGACAGTACATATAAATGAACACTTAGAATGTAAATATACCAGATTATGCCACCAGTTAGTTGCCACCTCCTCAAGCCGTTAGGGGTTCAGTGTCTTGCTCAAAGTCGCTTTGACATTCTTTCTGATGGAGTTGGGGATTGAACCACCGATCTTCTAACTTCTATGTTGCCCCAAATAGATGAAGCCTCCATGTCGGGGTTGAAGTATGCTAATAAATTGTGATTCCTGTTTTCTTGTGTATTGTTCCTGCAGGTCTGTGCGTGAGTACACGGACGGGTCTTTGTGTGGCACCTGTCACTCAGAGTGTCGACCAATCAACGGCTCTGCCTCCTGTCATGGCCCGGTAAAAAATGCTTATGAGTGTGTGTCATTGTGGAGTACTTTCACTCCAACCATTTATGTGTGTGTGTGTGTGTGTGGTTTACAAGGCCCTCTCTTGTCTCTGTGTCAGGGTGCAGACCAGTGCACGGAGTGTTTAAACTTCCAGGACGGTGAGGCATGTGTGGAGCGCTGCCCCAGTGGCGTGAAAGAAGACCAGCACACAGTGTGGAAATACAGCAACGCCAGCAGACACTGTCTCAGCTGCAACACCAACTGTACACTGTCGTAAGTAGTCTGTCTGTCCCTCGATCCCTGTTTCTACCTGCATGCCTCCGCACTCCTGCTCATGCAAGTTATCTGACCTGGTGGGATGCTTACATGAAACATATAAAACGTTTACATGGAATTATGAGGTAGGTTATGGTGGAGTTGTGTTAAAGGAGATCATTATCAGACTCTCTCCTCTGTATTGCTCTCTCCTGCTACTGCACTCTCTATTTTTCTCTGTCTCACTCCAACATACAAAATGAATAATATCAAGTGTTTTGACATTTGTCTATTTGTATTTCAGCTGCACTCAGAAGGATGAGAGAGGCTGCCCCATTCATTCTAAAACAGGGTAAGCAGACTTCTTCTTCTCTCTCACACCCAATCAGCCTGAGCCTTCACTTCCTGTTGAGCTACACTTGTTTTCATTCAGTCTGAAGCTGTGGAAAATGTTTTTTTTTATTGTGAATAGTGTGTTGTTAAGTCTAATGTCTGTCGGTCTGACTGTATGTCTGTCTGTCTTATCAGACCTGGAACCACCATAGCAGCAGCAGTGGGTGGTGTTGTCCTGTTCTTCATCCTGTTGGCACTCCTTGTTTTTTACCTGCGGAGGCAGAAACAGCTGAGGAGAAAGGAGACCATGAGGAGATACCTGCAGGAGCATGAGGTCAAAACAAAGCATGATGGGAACTGTAGTCACACAATCACAAGCGATTGTTAAGTCACTTAAGTCATTTTTCTGACATGGACTCAGTAGGGATAAGTCTTGTGTCAGCCAAGTCACTGGATCTCTGACATGAGAAATTTACTGCAGCCTCTTACTTATATTTATTGAAATAGCTTGTCAATAATGCTATGATGGTTGTTAGCTAATCTAACATTTAGCTAACTAGTGAGACCTCTTTAGTTATGGATGAGTACACCTTGATAAAACAAGTGGTTTGCCATTTTTCGCAGTGGATAGTTTTTTTTATAACTCATAGCTGGGAGTTGTAGTTCTTAATGAAGTGTCTCCATCTACAACATGTGTCTGCACAGCTGGTGGAGCCTTTAACTCCCAGCGGGGCTTTGCCAAATCAGGCCCAGATGCGCATCCTGAAGGAGACAGAGCTGAAGAAACTTCGGGTCCTGGGATCAGGTGCCTTTGGAACTGTCTACAAGGTATTGTAGAATGTTTTATTAACTGGTACATGTGGCAAAACTGGTAACTGCAGTGATGTTTCACCACTCAAAATCCCAAAGGTCTTTTGGTAATGCTGTTGTGCCTGCCAACAGACAAAAAACATGGCTGAATCTGAGTTTTAGTCACTGATCTGTTGGTAAAGCTCTGCTGCTACCTTGTTCTATCATATCTGTATGTTAGCCACAAATACATTTCTTCCTCAAACTGACCACTACCTGACTTTCCTCTTCTGTATTTGGCCACTATGGAAAAAGCCTAAAACATGGTGCATATCCCATTTTTCATTGGAAAGTCCTGCCAGACAGTAGCCATTGAAATGAACAACTGAGAAATCATTCATGATTTGAATAGTCATGGTTTAGCTATTGTCTCGTCTACCCCAGTGATAGTGATCACCATGAGTTTTGACTCATTATCAGTCTACTCAGTAGCTTTATTTAAAAAATGCATTTATGTGATAAGACCGCAGGAGATCCGAATGTTGAAATATAGCTTGCATTTTCTACAAACACTACGTTCTGGGTTTGGAAGACTCTATGTAAGAGAAAGGAGAGTGTGGTGAAGCAACAGACCCTATTCTTCATATCTGAAAGCTCACAGCTGACTCAGCGCCATACCTCTGTATCCTCCGTTTTCCCAGAGATTGCTGATAAATACAGATCAGGGTTAGTAACAGAGATCAGCTGTTTTCAGTCAGCGGAGATCATTCAGACTGACAGATGGACTCCAGTCCTGCGGTGGAGAAAGAGGCTCGAGGTTTTAATTCCAGCCAGACAATCAGCATGCTGATTTCACCATCAAGCTATTTTCTCTCTGGGTGAATGTTTGCTAATCAGTAGAATCAGCTAGTGGAGTGTTTAGCTGCAATGAAAACCCTGCTGACTCTTAGTCCTCGATAGCGAATAACAAGAATCAACTGGTATAGAAATTTTATTCATTCGCCATTGTACATACATAGAATGAAACGTGTTCTCTGCATTCAACCTATCCTATTGTATAGGAGCAGTGAGCAGCTGCAAAGCCCGTGGACCATCTCTAGTTATTTTCCTATTGCCTTGCTCAGGGACACAGGCAGGAGTAAATAAAACATATAGATGAAAGAAGTTTTATATGCCATCATACTTGCACTGGAAGCAGCTGACTGTGATGACTTATCTTTCAGGGGGTGTGGGCGCCTGATGGAGAGAAAGTGAAGATCCCGGTTGCCATCAAAGTTTTGCGGGAGAACACTTCACCCAAGGCCAACAAAGAGATCCTAGATGTGAGTTTAAGAAACCCAAACACGCACACACACAGAAACAAAAATTGGTGTCATCACTAACTTTGTTGATCGATGGTTTTATTAAAACAAATAATTCCTGAATGAGTCTTCACTTGTTCTTCATGTGATCCTCATGTCTTCAAGATGTGGAAGTAGCCCTCAGAAATATGTTCAGTTTTATTCAGTTCAATCTCCAGTACTTTCACAATCGTAATGACTCAGCCCTACAATCACTCACTTTGAATGTCATTGTGTTATTTTGGTCCATTCCTCTGTATTCATCTGTGGCTATTTATGTTTAATACCCTCCTTGCTACACACACATTCCTGGAACTTCCTAGGAAGCCTATGTGATGGCAGGTGTTGCGAGCCCCCACGTCTGCCGTCTTCTGGGGATTTGTCTGACCTCCACAGTGCAGCTGGTGACCCAGCTGATGCCCTATGGTTGTCTGCTAGACTACGTCAGAGAAAACAAGGA
Source organism: Regalecus glesne (assembly GCA_900302585.1). NCBI lineage: Eukaryota > Metazoa > Chordata > Actinopteri > Lampriformes > Regalecidae > Regalecus > Regalecus glesne. Next base: position 5,284 of record OMLC01081253.1, read on the forward strand.
CCACATTGGGTCCCAGTTCCTCCTCAACTGGTGTGTCCAGATAGCCAAGGTAGGCAGCCCACTGGACTCAGCTGGTCCGTCCACCCACAGCAGCTGGTTTATGCTTACTGCTATTATCTCTCTGCTATTATATCTCTCTTCCTTATGAGCCCGAGAAGGCTCATAAAGAATCTCATCAATATTTATTTTAATTCACAGCACAACCTGCTCTTAAATTACCAAAAAGTGGCACCAATTAAGCCAACATGAGTAGGTACTCGGTAGTTAAAGCTATTGAGTGCAGTCACCAACCTTAATTCTATGTGTTAGGTATATATATTTATGTAGCTGTCTATGTGCATGTTTGTTTTATTCACCTGTGTGTCTGTGAAGGGGATGAGCTACCTTGAGGAGGTGCGTTTGGTCCATCGGGACCTGGCAGCCCGGAACGTTCTGGTTAAAAACCCAAACCACGTCAAGATCACCGACTTTGGTCTTGCCCGCCTGCTGGACATCGATAAGACTGAATACCATGCTGATGGAGGCAAGGTAGGCTGGGGAGGAAAGTGTGTGTGTGTGTGTGTCTGCAAACACCAAGGATAAATCAGAATCGGCGGGACAGACTCATTCAAATATAAAGGTCGTGGATACAAAGGAGTGCAATGGACATCTAGTATTTTCCAACACTTTCGGTAGATATATCAGTTTCCTGTGGCACCCGTATGAAGATTGTGAGTGTATACCTGCTAATGTGTACATGTCAGAAGACTCCACATCATACCGTACTAAAGGAAAGCAGATATATTTAATTTGTGTGTATGAAGAGAGACAGGGTGATATTTGATGTTGGTTTTAGGTGCCGATCAAATGGATGGCCCTGGAGTCCATTATGCAGAGGAAGTTCACCCATCAGAGTGACGTTTGGAGCTACGGTCAGTGTTTCAACACATAGTCTCATTTCCACAAACTAAACTCATGATGAAAATAGTAAATAGACCATTATTCCACAATATTCCAAATGTGGAGCTGATTCTGTGACTTTTCAGGTCCTTATTTTCTATCTCTCTCATAGGGGTGACGGTTTGGGAGCTGATGACATTTGGTGCAAAGCCTTATGACCTGATCCCGGCCCGAGACATCCCCGAACGGCTGGAGGGAGGAGAGCGTCTGCCTCAGCCTCTCATCTGCACCATAGACGTCTACATGATCATGGTCAAATGTCAGTCCGACCTTTTTACCATCTCGTTTTCTCTTCCTTGCTCTGCTGTGTTCAGGGTTCCGTTTGGATCAATCCAGATTAGTTACCCTGGCCACTGGGATCATCAAAATCTGAAATGTGACCAAGCATTAGTAATTTATGAGTATGCAGGCAGTGTTATAAGATACACACAGATATCTCATGGTACATTGAGACTGCATAACATCCGTTAAATGCAGCTTAATATGATTAAAGACTGCTGTGATTTGTAGATGTGGACATTTAATCAAATTCTTATAATGAAAAAAATTGACGTAATACGGAGAATAAAGTCTGAATCTAATATCATCATTGGTTTGATCCATCCATCCATCATCAACCAGTTATACAAAATCAGGTTGTGGAGTCTCAGTACTACTCATGCAATCATCTCTTTTTTAATTGGATTGAGAGAAAAATCATCAGGCCCTTCATAATTCAAATCCAATTTATCATATTTACCAGGCTCTAAGGCACACCAGAGTTTCACTCAGCAAAAAAACCAAAACATGTAGTTGTGCGGGTGAAAAAAAAGATGGAAGTCACTTCGGTGTATATATCCCATTCATACAGTGGCACCATAGAAACTGAATGAGTAGAACGGACACTCAAATGAACATGACAGGATGGTCAGAGTGTCGTCCATTTGTATCTAAATATCCGCCATTGCACAGAACTGTGACCGTTATAGTTTGCTAACATCCATATTACATTACATTACATTACAATACATTACATTACAGGCATTTAGCAGACGCTCTTATCCAGAGCAACGTACAGCAAGTGCATAGGGTCAAGGCACAAAGGATGCAGGACCAACTCTAGAAGCTAGATAACAATCCTAGTGCCATCATAGGACTCCGACACAACATCGCGCATCATAAGACTTGTGGGAAGTTGCAGACTCTCTTTATTTTTCAAGTCACAGACTCACTGAAGTGTGGTGTTCCTGTACCAACCAATTAATAATACGAACATTTACGGCCTCACGGACACGTGTTGGCACCATAACAACAAAACAACATTCGCCATTTTCTATTGAACTACTCAAACTACTCATTCAGTCTATAAGTTGTGCAGGATTTACACCCCAACGTTTTTACATGAGGAGCCAAGGATTGAGCCAGCAACCCTCCATATGCCAGGGACCCTGCTCTACCTCTGACCTGCTGTCACCCCTAATAAAAACCCAGGGGGGCAAAAATTAACAGTTGACTGATATTATTACACTCATGCTAAGATCCAGGACACATGCACGGGTTCGTTCAACCAAGATGCCTCATTAGACCTCTTCTCAGTACTGTGTTGTTGTCTACACTGACATGTTGGCTGATGTCTTCTCCCTGACACTCTCACGTTCACTTCATTGAACCTGTTAGGTGGAACAACGTGCCTGATTGGTTCTTCTGAGTATATTGTAAACGCCAAGCTCACATAGCGCCATCGGCGTGGTAACTCGTCTGTCAGCACTGTTGCTCAACAGCAACAGGGTCCTGGGTTTGAATCCCATCCTAGGTCCTTTCTGTCCTGTTGGATAGCTGAGATGGGTTTGGTGTCTGTTTTGGGCTGTATAGTTTTAAGGAAATATCCCTGTGTGTTATCTTTGATTGACAGGTTGGATGATAGACCCAGAAAACAGACCTCGGTTCAAAGAGTTAGTCAACGAATTCAGCGCCATGGCCCGAGACCCACCTCGCTATGTAGTCATACAGGTGAGTCGTGTGTGTGAGAGATTCTTTATGGGAATGGAGGCTAATATCCCAATAGCCATCAAAATGTCTCAACTGTATTACCCTCTTCCTTCTCCTCTCTGTTTCCCCTTTTCTTTCTTCCTTTCGCTCTCTCCCACCCATCAGAATGATGAGCAGATGAGTCTTTCCAGCCCTGTGGACAGTCACTTTTTCCGGATGCTTCTGGAGGAAGAGGGGGCTGATATGAGGGACCTGCTGGATGCAGAAGAATATCTGGTGCCCCAACCCAACCTGTTTTCCCGGACCCCTGCCAACGGAGCCGTGTCTAACGGGCCCTCCAGACACCACTCTCACAGGGTTAGTGAGGAGGAGGAGGAAGATGAGAGATGTCTTTCTCTGTGTGCTTTATCTCCTTTCATCTTTCTCTCTCATCTCAGTTCAGTGTGCTTTTTGTTGTGGATGTTACAGTGCGTCAAAGATGGCCAAATTATAACACAACCCAAAAGCAACTGAGAATGTACAGTTACTGTAACAAACGTCCATGTACAATTCAATACATTCAAGGAGAAGCATAGTTCTGTTGTTAAAAAAATATTTTTTATACATTAAAACTATAATTAAACATTTTTCAAAGAAATATATAACTAGATAAAATATAGATTAACAAAAGTCATATGGCTTTATTTCCGTTTGGGGCTCACTTCTCTCTGTATTATCTCTCTTTATGTCTCTTTCTCTCCTCTCTTTGTTGCTTTCTCTCTCTTTGTGTCTCTTGTGCTCTAATTTTTTCAAGCTTTTTCTGTTTTGTTGGACCTTCTTGGTTCAGTCAAAGAAAACGTTGTTGATGTGAAATGAGAGGAATTTGACATCCATTTCAGTCTGTCTATGTCAAACAACAGACATCTGTATTTCCACCTCCCCACCCCATCTTACCCCTCCACCACCCTTTACAGAGCAACGACCAGGGTTTAGACATGGAGCCCTTCCTGCCTGGTGGTCCGAGGAGTATCTACTCTTCTGTGAGCACATTGGGTCGCAGTCAGTACCCGACCTTGCCAGTAGGGGCCAGCCTCTCCAGTGGGCCCTGGACCCCCCAGTACCCCTCGCTATTGCAAAGTCCCTCAACAGCAGGTTACTTTGACTCCGTCTTCCTGGATGAGGATCCAGGTGATTCCCCAGCGATCCACGCCAGCCCAGGGCGCTACCGCCAGGAACCCACCTACTCCAACGGGAGCCAGGGAGAACTGGAGACAGACGGTCCCCTTGCCCTACATCATCATCCTCATCACCTTCATCACTCACTACCAAGACGAAGTCATGGCTACAGTCCCAACCATGCTCTTCCAGGTAGTAAACTCTCCTCCTGCTCCCACGAGTCAGCGAGGTTTCTGGAAAATAAACATCTTAAAAGCAGAAGAAATTAAGATCGATATTATCTAAATCAACATCAGTAGTAATCCAATGACACATTGATTAACATGTCTCCTTACTTAACTTGCCTTTTGTTCTCACTCCTCCACATTCTACTTCCTGTTTGGCCTCAATCTTTATTCTACTTCTTACTCGTCCTCATGTTTAATTCTACTTCCTGTTTTCTCTCCAATCAGAGTACATAAATCAGCAGATGGATCTTGTCAGGCCAGCTGTGCCAGAGAGACCCAGCACACTGCCTCGTAAAGCGGTGCGCGCAGAGCGGTGCCTCCCAAACGGCCTGGGCTCCGGGCACAGTGTAGAGAACCCGGAGTACCTAGTCCCTGCAGGCCCTGTGGCCCCCGGCTCCACCTCCCCTGCTTTTGACAACCTCTACTACCTGGACCTCTTGGCTAAGGCCATGGACGGGGATGCAGAGAATGTGGGAGGAGAGACAGAAAAGGTAAATGGGTTCCTTACTTCAACAGCAGAAAACCCTGAGTATCTGGGACTGGCAGACACCTGGAGCGGACACACATGAGGAAAGACACTGGGAATAACTGGGAGAGACTGGGAGTTGAAGGAGTGTGAGAGGGAGACAGGCTGGCAGCATGTGTTAACGGGATTGTAAGAAAAACAAACCAAGGAAATGAAATATGTATGTGTGTAGCAGTGTGTGCGTGCGTGCGTGTGTGTGTGTGCGTGGGTGCGTGTGTGTGCGGGCGCGTGCGTCAGTAATAGCGTGTGTGTAGCAATGTGTGTGTAGCAGGGTGTGAGAGCATCCAAACACTGGAGTCCTTCCTGCCTTTCACTGTGAGCAGACAAACCGTGTCCGATTGCGGGAACGATGCACGTGTGAAGGATTACATGGAAAGGTCTCGTCAAAGCAAATACAACACAACAGGAAAGCAGCATCAGCTGCGTATCCCCAGCACTATGCACCCACGTGGTGGCTGTTGCTGATCGAACCATGCTGTCTCGGCGATCCGTCACGTCCTCCTCACCTTTCTTCACCGTGCTGTCTGGTCCCTAAAACCACGTTTACACTGCATCTGTAGTAACTCAGTAGATTCTAAACAGAGGGTTTTGACAGTTCTTAACATATTTCATGGTACTAGCTGGTTAAAAGACACAAACTGTGGAATAGTTTATATCACTCTGTTGGTGAATGGGAAAATCCAACACTGGACTGGGTCTACGAATTCTTATTTTATTGTTTCCTTCTAGTTGACATTTTGTTACAGTTCTTACCGCATGTGAATCAGTTTTATAATCTAATTTGAGTTTTGTCTCATGTCCGTCTTGTTGAAAACACATTTTCTACTTCCGCACACTAATAAGGACCTTTTTTTTGTTTTGTTTTTTGTTGAGAGAGAAAAGATGAGCCAGCATATGCATTGAAAGTGATATTTAGTATTCTGGTCAGTGGCTACTAACCCTGATGGGGTCTTCACAGCACTCACGGCCATTCCGTCTGGTCCTGTAAAGGCCTGGCTGTGCATCTGGCCACCCCTTACTTAAACACACACACACACACACACACGAAGAAAGAGAAAGGCTTCCTCTATGCAGGAGATGGGCATTGATTCTCAGTCCTATCTGTGCTCCTTAGTATGGAGGGCAGCACAAAACACTGAATAACTTTTCCAGGGAAATTGACAAAATTTGTTGGGGAATAATCTGAAATGATGATCGGTATCCATTTATGTTATTTTCTAGCATTTTGGTGTGTGCCGTATTCAGAGACCCCATCAGAGACAGACATATGCATATGTAACATAGGTACAATGCAGTGTCTATGCCTTATCCTCCAGCAGAAGGACCCCAAGCTGGTGTGACCACAATAGGGCCTGTGTTTATGGTTGCCTTTCACTCTGCCAGGCTGCATTACCAGCTGTCTGCAAAACAGCCTCAACATGGAAACTGGTAAGGTATAGGAATTCTATGTATATCTCAGTAAATGCAGTTTTGATGTTTAATTTAATGTGATGCAGTTTCAGCAATGAACTGAGCCATGGATACGAGCTAGGAAGATCCAGTCTTCCTCTTTAAGGGAAAAATCAATGCAATGGTTTAAATTCTTCCCCACTGGTATCTCAGCTAATAATCAGCAGTATGGTTTAAAGACTGGTCTGTGTGATTGGGTGTGCGGTTTGGGGGTGCTGGATATGGACAAACTAAGTCAATACAGCCTTTGTGTTGGCGTTCCGGACTCTTCGGAAGGTCAGCACTCTCCCAGCGGTAAAGCCTGCCGGGCTCTGAAAGGAGGAGAACTGGCTCTCCCTGTGTGAAGGTTTTGGGGAACTTGGCAGTAAAATGTGATTTAATGCAACCCACGGTACTTCGGGTGGGTTTGAATGTGGGGGTTCACTCCCAGAGACTTCCTGTTCTGTTTCGAATCTTAAGTGAATGGTTTCGTCCTATCGATAGCAGATTCGACTTCGCAGCATCAATGCTGGCTCTCCATGGAGAGGGTCTCCAGCTACTACTGACGTAAAACACTGAAAGAGGTTTGCCTCTTTTTGTCTTTTTCTGTTTCTTGGATGAGATGCTCTCCGAGTCGATGGGGGCTGCCGACTTGTTTTGAGCAAGATGGATGATTGCTTCATGCTCATCTCCAGACAATAAGTTAAGTGTCCAGACATGTAGGGTGCAGGGCTTGGAGCCCCTTCTCTTTCTCTCCCCAGACCCCCTCCCAATAAAAAAGAAGACATACAGCAAAGCCCCCATTCTCTCTGAGAGCTTTACAATACTGATGTTATCGGCTTACTCATACGGGTTAGTGAATATGAGTTTCATTCTGAACTGGTACACCAACTGTGAGAGAAAAGAATGAACTTTAAGTTCAACAGCTTCGATTTTTACAATCAAATGCATGTGGAACAAACCATTTATATAT
>OMLC01081254.1:0-11404 GCA_900302585.1 Regalecus glesne
CTCTCAGCAAGAAGGACCCGGGTTTGAAACCTATCCCAGGTCCTCTCTGTGTGGAGTTTGCATGTTCTCCCCACTGTGTGGGTTTCTTCCGGGTCCTCCAGTTTCCTCACACTATCAAAAAGACACGCGTGTAGTGTTAATACACCTGCCTGTGCCCCTGAGCAAGACAGCAGGGAAAAGGACAGGGATTGGTCCCTGGGCACTACCCCTGCACACTGCTCCTATACCATAGAATGGTTGAATGCAGGGAATACATTTCATCACATGTTCGTACAATGATACATGAATAAACCTTCTTCTGCTTCTTCTTCTTCTTCTTCTTCTTCTTCTTCTTCTTCCCTCACACCCTCACTTTTGCTCATCATGTCAGTCAGCCATGTCATGCGGAGAAAAGCTCCCTCACGGTGGCGTCAAAGAGTTGTTTCTTCTCTTGCCACAGCTAGCCAGGCCAGAGACCTGCTGTCTAAGATGTTGATCATCGACCCTGCAAAACGGATATCTGTGGACGAGGCCCTACAGCACCCCTACATCAACGTGTGGTATGATCCTGCTGAGGTGGAAGCGGTAAGCACGACTCTGGTCAATTCCTATTGGTTGAAGGTCCCAGCAGCACTGTATCACAGATTCTTAGTCTACATTGCTACTTAGTTTCCACGTGACTCGCTGTCACGTCGTCCAACAAGGAAAACCAAAGCACTGGCTTGACTTTGGAAACCGCTTGATCCCTTTGATATAAGGGCTAAACCGGGGCTGCGGTGCCTCAGGTGTAGAGCGCGCGCTTTGGGGACCGATGAGCCAGAGGCTGCGGGTTCGAACTCACCGCGGGGTGTCAGGATAGGCATCTGGCCTTAATCCCCCCGAGCTCAACCTAAGTCCTTGTCCAGCCCCTCAACATGGGGACTGATCGTGACTTGAAACGGACCTCTGCTCAGTACACCAGCGATAAGACTTTTCCCTTTGCTACTAGAAATGCGGAAACTACCTAATAAGTGGATTTGTGGGTTTTTTTTTATTTCAATTTTTTGTTTTTGTTTTTGCATCTCATTTTAATTTTCTCTCATTTTGCCCCTAATTTTCATGATATTATCATGTAGACATTTAAAGCTCGCATAATTATTTCGGCCTGTCAGAATAATAGCCTCAGTGTGTGTCAAGAGATACGACGCCGTCACAGTGTCCAGTTCCAGGAGCGCGCAGGTCACTGGGGGTCACCTGGTGAAGTAGCTCATTGTACTTGTGCTGTATAGTGGAGCGAGGGTCTGACTCACCTCGTTGACTTGGTGAAGTCTGAGCTCTTCATCAAACCTTCATTGGTATGTGTTGACAGCGAGACTGGGAAAAGCCAATCTTCAGCCTGGTTTTCATCTTAGGACGCCTCAGCACCTCCCACATGCACCTGTCATGAGAAATGGATGAGTCCATTGTCAGACTGATGCAGCATCCTAGGCTGCTGAATGCTCTCTGCAGCATATTCTAGATGCACGGCGCGCCTCCATCGTAGCGATCAATATTAACATAAGAATATTAGAACAACACCAACAGGTCATTTTGGATAAGTTGTTACTGTGTTTTCATTTGTAGCATGACTCATCTCCTGTGAACACTTGCATTCAATTACGTCCCCCAACATGTTGAACACGAGCTACGGACAATGGGTTTGGATCACATGTCTAACTTAGCTGATGATGTTGATGATGGTTTCATGCTAATATTGTTGTCAGTGATGATGTCACATGTATACTATGGCCATCATTTGGCACTGCTCCTTCAACGAATTCACTGCTGTTTTCCCCCTCTCTAATGTCATTTCATGCTGATGAAGGCCAGAGATCTCGTCCAAATATCCATGGTAAATAACAATCGCCCTACATATATCCAAGACATGAATTATAATACTATGCCCCCCACCCCCTAAAAACAGTTGTAAAGTCCGAAATATAGAGAATGATTGGCTATGTGCTCCACTACAGTGTGATAAAACTATGTCACGTTATGGAGAATAGCTCTGGTATGACTGAAAAACAGAAATGCAGAATGTTTATGTGCATGTGCTCAGACACAGTCCGTACTGTTAGTTCAGACACATGTATGGATCAGATCAATGTTTTTACTCCTAGCTGAATCAAAGCAGCCTGGAGGCAGTACGGCACCCTACGCCATCACCCTCATCACATTATTTTAATCATCGCCTATCTCATCCTGCAGCGGCCGGGAGCATCGATGCAAATGAGGCATTACGCAATCACATTTTCTCTCAGCATCTGCCGGGGCTTTGTTCAAACAAGCCCAGATAGTGCATAAAAAGTCTGCAGTAACCACGGGTTGAATGTCTATTCACCGGTGACCAGCTTAGAGCTTCCCGCTCCAAAGGTCACATTGATGCAGTGCAGGGGCGGCCTTATCACCAGTATCTCCTGAACTGACAGAGATGGAGGTACACGTCGTCAGAGTCTGAGGCAGGGTCAAGACTGAACGGGTGATGAAAATGATTTGAGGTGCCGGACAGGACATTCTGGCCCTGCTGTAGATGAGTGACAGTCCTGTGGGCCAAGTACAATAGCGACAAATCAAAATGGGAGGCAGCTATATGGCCCAGTAGGGGGTTTCTTTCAGCCCTCCAGTCAGATATTCCACCTCGGTGGCCTTTTTCATAATTTAAAACCTCCTTCTAATGCTTTCACTATGTGGCCTACAAATGTCTACGGATAAGGAGCTCATGTGGTGTAATTGACCGGTAGCCCTTTCTTTCGTAAATGGGGAGTTAGGGGATATGAAGTATGAACTTCTAACTCATCCTCATTCACTTTAAACATGTTCTATTTCCATAACAACTCCACTCGTCTCCTGTTAGTTTCCATGTCATGCTCATCTCTGCCCCAACATGTCCTTGTTCTCATTGGGGGACATTGTAAAATTCATCTCATGTATTAATGACCATCTTTCTGTCCAGTGACAGCAAAATCACAGATCCCATTACCCTTTGTTGCAAACGATATCAATGAATTATCAGTCAAAAATATTTCGCATTTAACAAGTACCTTACAAATGTCTTTAGATCCTCATGATCTGAGTGTATGTAAACTATATTGAGTCATAACTGGAGCTAGTGTTTTGTAAATGCACTTTATGATTTATTATTGTTGTTATTATTATTATTATTATTAGTAGTAGTAGTAGTAGTAGTTGATTATTAGCTATTATTAGCTGATTATTGTTCCTGCTGTGATTCATTTGGAATGTTTGTTAGCAGCTAATTTATTCATCTAGTGAGTGAGAGAATGAGCCAAGTTCATGATGTGAGGTTATAACTCTGCTGTACACTGACCTGCCAAGCTGGGGTTAACATAAGTACATCCTGTGTTTCTGCCCCCCAGCCTCCACCCCAGATCTATGACAAGCAGCTGGATGAGAGAGAACACTCTATTGATGAATGGAAAGGTCAGTAGCTTGATTCAGGCTCCTGATGAAATCTTCAAACGGGAAAATAATATGAATAAAAATGATCAAAGAAGTCAAAATTAACAAAAAAATGATCAAGTGCCTGATTTAGTTGTTTTTTTATTTCATAAGGACATTTTATGTATTAATTTACTCATCGATCTCTTTGTTGATTTGTTTATCGAGTTATTTAATGATCTAATTGTATTTATTCATTGCTTATTTATTGAGTGATATACATCCACTTTTATCTTTTTATTCTTCTGATTATTCATCAATCTATATATCTATATATATACACATATATACATACATATATATACACATATATATACACATATATATACACATATATATACACATTGCAGCAGTGAGCAGCCGCAGCACCTAGGAACTAATGCCAGTTGTCTTTTGCCCCAGGGGCACAGGCAGGACTATAAACCCTAACATGCATGTCTGATTGATGGATGGGGGACACTAGCCCCCAAAAGAAACCCACACAGACATTTTGAGAGAACATACAAACGCCACACAGAAAGGACTTGGGATGGGATTTGAACCCAAGACCTTCTGGCTGTAAGGCAACATTTCTAACTTGTTCCACCATGCCACCCCTGAGTACCACCCATCTATACTGTTCTACAAACTACTCTTCTGTAATACAAAAGCCTGTTTTAAACGGTAAGCAACACCGTGCCACTCTCTTCACAACAGAATAGCGTGGTGGGTGAGTGTTCTGCACTGTTGGTAACAAGATGATGGAGCCATGGTTCGTTCCTTGTCATTTCTGTGTAGAATTTGCATGTTTCCTTCCATACAAATCATCCTCCAAAGAAAAGCACATCGGGTGAGCTGCACATGTCATTGTCCACATGTGTAGGCCATCCAGTAATGGACTGGTGTCCTACTGGGATAGACTCCAGCCCTGAGTTGGATGAAGTGGCTATGATAGAAGTGGATATAATATTTCTCTACGACAGCACCATTTAGACAACAGAGGTTGTTCTGCATTAGAAGAAGAGGCAGCTTTATTTTTTTCATCCTTGTACGTACATATAACAAAATGTGTTCTCTGCATTTAACCCATCCTATTGTACAGTGAGGGCATCAGCGTCTTGCTCAAGGACACATCAACACATTTTCTACAGGGGCCGGGGATCAAACCACACATCCTCTGATTACTAGATGACTGGCCTACCCCCTGAGCTGCTCTGCTAAGAAACCATTGGTGTTTTTTTTTAGACTTGAGACAAATGCTTCCAAACCAGTAGAACATGATACCGTGTGGCCGGCATTAAGATATTCCACAATTCAAATGGGATCGACATTACAGTAATTATGTGTTGTTTTTACGTTCTGATGTGGAATTCAGGTTAGACCCTGGTTTACAGAGCTCACAAAGTAATGTGTGTCTCCCAGGGACCTCTGGCCAGGGTGAGAGTTTGGTACCATGTCCAAGCCTCGGACAGCTCAGACATCTGTCTCCTTGCCCGTGAAAAAGATACAACTTATATGAGACTGCCAATGATAAGTTTCTCTTGTATGGCCTTTGGCATTTTCACATCCACGTCTGAAATGTTAACCTTTCCACAAGATAAATGATGCCTTTCATATTTATGTTCGGTTAAATTCTGTTTTTCTCCGTCCCGAAAATCGAGAAACATATAACACTTGAGGGTGAAGCAGGTGTAAACATATAAATATAATATATACTTCACCTCACGCTAATGTGGATTGTGCATGGCACACTGCGCCTCTTGAGGTCACATGGAAAGCAGAGATTTTCCAAAAGGCACCTCCAGCTTGTCACACAAGAGGATACTCCACATCGACCGTGGCAACTTGGCTGCAAGCAAGACGTGCATTCATACATCAGGCAATCCAAAATTGCTTAATTTAGACTGATTTCATTATGATTTGTAGGGCCATGGCATGAAAACGGGTCTCCCTCACTTGCTGAATAAACAGAAGTTGGTTCAGCACAAATAAAATTTGATGAGGAGATAATTTTGCGAGCCTGCGTATGAAAGGGCTCTCTCATCTGGAGGAGCAGCGTGTAGCAAGAGGTGCAGATCGACTGCGAGCCTGAGGAGCTACGGCTGCTCACAGGGGGAGACGAAATGATGAAGGGAGATGTGTCTGATCGATTCCATCACCGCTGTTTGGGACAAGCCTCCACAGGCTCACAATACCTTCTCTTATCCATTGTCGAAAATCCTTTCGAGATATACTCCCGAAGTGATCCAATGAGGCTGCTGTCCAAAAATTTACAGGCTCACAAAGAAATTCCCACAGGCAAAATGTTCCTTCTCTGACAGACTCTCGCTGTCCAACTGGAGCATTCGCGGTGCTCTAAAAATCCCTCATGTGTTACTTGTAGAGCACAATAGCTTCCAATCATCTGTTATGGATGGGTTTCTTGTTCTACGCAAGAGAATTCCTTCAATATTGGATGGTTTGGTCAATATTGGCCGGCATGAATAGCTCTCTGTCAAAGCCAGATAAACCACAGGAACAAGGCCTTAAATCTGTGATTTCATCAGGAGATAAATGACGGAGAGAATGAATGGCATACTGACATGTGGGATTCATAAAGTGTCTGTGGGGGCTTTGACTGAAGCTGCAAAGGAGAACATCTTGTCATGTCCTAGTTAATCCCCAAGTCTGATCACAACTGTCCTCTCAGTCAGCTTCCTGTGGCATCACTTGGGTCAGCCGGGGTATTGGTGCCTTGGATGTAGCACTGACCGTGGGTTGATTGTCTTCACACATGCTGAGAATATGAGAAAAACATACACAGCAGAATAAAAACCTTTTGGCCCTTGACAACTTTAATGCAACAGACCTCCTTGACTGTCTTGTTGTGTGATTTGAGTCCCTGACGTATATTCTTCACGGTTGAGATAAGGTCTGAACTCTAGGATTAGAAATAGCAGGGGACATTAAATGTAAGTCGGAGGTTTCAGAGGAAGCAACATTCACATCCATCCACTATGATCAACTGCTTCTCCGAAGTTGGGTCAAAGGAGTCATGCTGGAGCCTATCCCAGTGCTCATTGGGTAAAAGGTGAGGAGACACCCTGGACAGGTCACCACTTCATTACAGGGCTCGAGCAGTTAGGGGTTCAGTGTCAAGGTCACCTTGACATGCTTTCTATGGAGGCAGGGGATTGAACTAGTGAGTTCACTTCACTAGAGGTATTTCATTTATTTCAAAATAGAAATAGCTAGGGGATAAAAGACAAGAACGTGAACGGCAGATACATTTTATTGCTAGCGCAGCTCAGTGCGAGGTCTCAGGGCAGTGCAGTGTGGCACAGCAGCTAGCGCTGTGGCCTCACGGAAAGAAGGCCCTGGTCTGAGTTTCATCCCAGGTCCTTCCTGTGTGGAGTTTGCGTGTTCTCCCAGTGTCTCCATGGGTTTCCTCTGAGTGCTCCGGTTTCCTCCCACTATCAAGAAGACGCGATGACTGCAGATGTGAACTAGCTTGGAGCTGTAATCTGGTGCAACACATAAAATAGTGACATTCATGTAAAAGGTCCACATGGTCCTTTAAAAAATAGTTCATTTGTTTAGAATGACATCTGGTTAACTGTTTAATGGACTTTTTCTATATTGTTCATCAATGTCCTGTAGATTTCACTCATCGATTGATTGATTCATTCGTTCATTCATGCCATCTACACACATATGATTAATGATTCCCCCATAAGTGGCAGCTTTCCACATTCAACAGAGGTAGCGGAGGCGACAAAGTGGGGGAGTGTAATGTCCAGGGACCGGAGGACACTCTGATCTCTGAAACACTCTGTATCCTTGCCTGTCTTAATGACTGGATACCTGGAAAAGGGATTTTCAATCTGACGACCCGCATGGGAATCCCCTGACAGGCAGCAACAACACAGGCCACACACACACACACACACACACACACACATGCGCTCACACACAGACCTTGGCAATAGTTCACAATCAACAACACCCATCACAGGACTCATCCGTCTTTTTCGGCAGCAGAATGTCTCCCGTATGATATCAGATTCTCCTGCTTCCAGGTTGTCAGCCAGTACCTTGTACATGTGCAAAGCTTGTTTTCCAGTGTATGCTCACAGCTGACAACAGACCCACCTTTCTCTCTCTCTCTCTCTCTCTCTCTCTCTCTCTCTCTCTCCCTCTCTTCCTCTGCCCAGCTTTATCATGCACGAACAAAGAGACCAATACAGTCCCACATATGACAACAGCCCATGTTTACTTCTCTGACTTCCCATCCTACACATCCTGTTTGGGGCTGCATCCTCCATTGTCCGTGGCTGTATCTACCTGAAAGGGCAACCCTTTATCACACTGCTTATTTTCTTTCCATTACTGTCGTTGTTAGGATGCATCACCGATTACTTTTCTTTGGGTTTTTTTTTCCCGTTCTCAACATTTGGCTGCTGTGTGTGTTCCTTTGTAGATTTTGAGAGGAGTTAAGAAGGAGTGGAAGGAAGAGAAAGAGTGGCGATCTGCTGATAAACATCCCAGCATGAAGAGAATGTCGCAAAAAGAGACAATTCAGATGTTGTCAGCTTTGTTATTTTTTTCGTGTGTGTATAAAGTCCCATATCCATTCTGGAAAGCCCACCGGTAGGTACAGTGTGTGTTTGCAGGGCGGGTGGGTTGGTTTGGGAGGTGTCTTGTCTATTCCGGTGCAAAGCCAACACTTGATCATTGAAAGAAAGCAGGCCCACTTTAAGGGACCGACACTACCTGATGTCACCCTAAGGAAGTGCTTTGAAGGAGATGGGGGCAGAGGGACATCCAGGCATCACAATGCACTGTTGTAAACCACCATGGTGCTGAGAACATGACGCGATCCCTGTGAAGAGAGGGGTTCCACAATGTGCAGTGGAAGTCAGGGTGAATGAATCATGTATATATGTCACGCCATGAGTGAGTCGATGAAGGGTCCAAAACCTATCAAGCTAATTGGTACAGGGTAAATGGACTTGTTCTTAATGGACTTGTTCAAAGCGCTTTACAATGAATGCCTCACATTTACTGATGTTGACACAAAAGTACAAAAAAAAGGTTTTCAAGCTCCCTTTCTCAAACGACAGTCATCCCACCGTCCTCACTTTCATGTTCTATATCTTTGAGGAAAATAACTTTCGGAATCCACAAGTTGTGTTTATTTATTTTTTATTTAGCGTAACCAGGGCGTTTTATATTGTTGGCAAGGTGCAAACATGATTTTATAACAGAGAGAAGCTGCCCTCTAGTGGTCACTGGGTGTCTGGATGGTAATATGCACGTCATGAACCACTGTCCACTGATTTCTAGAAAGACTGGATCGAGCATCTTTGTTTCCATTCCAAAGACAAATGATAACCTGAGGTCGCCATATTGGTGTATCCCAAATGCCCCGAAGAGGACCTGTGCTGTGGTTGTATACAAAAAAAGATCATTGACAATTATGGATTAGAATGTAGTTTGAAAGGTAAATCAATTTTAATAAAATATTCCTTATTTATGCTATTTTGTTGAAGACTGTTTTTCACTACATTAAGAAAGATATGCATGTTTCATGAGTATTTAAAATTGACTGAGTATGAGTACACATGAGTATTTGACTATTAAGTACTCATGTATATATGAGCATTTTGCAGTTTTACCCTTAACATCTCGACCACCCCCCAAAATTATCAAAATATTCCCACAAATTAAAAAAATTCTTGGCGTGCAGTTACTTAATTCAATGTCATGACAAAATCTATTATCCTTTGATATGAAACTATGGAATCACTTACCTGTCACAATCATCCACCCATCCATTGTCAAACGCTTATCCGAAGTGGGATGGTGGGGGAACCGGAGCCTATCTCAGTCCCCATTGGCCGAAAGGGATGCACTCCTGAAGTGTTGCTGGTACATCACAAGGCAGAGCAATTAAGGGAACAGTGTCTTGTTCAAGGACACTTCAACACACTTCTCTGCAGGTGTGAGGCTCGAACCTGCAACCTTCCGATTGCCAGATGACTGCTCTATCCACTGAGGCCTGCTGCCCCTCCTGTTGTAATCAGAAATTCTAAATATTTGTTTAAACAAAATTTCCAAACGTATCTTCAATAATTCTTAAAAGATATATTAGCCGATACAAGCCAAGCAATCAAACTTTTTTAATTGCCAATTATATGACAAAATTCAAGGAAAACATTATTGTAGATTTCAGGGGTTTTCCTGTGTAGGAAAATGAAAATAGGATCTAAACTGGGTTGAACTCCCCCAGTAATGACAAGGCTAATATAGAATCAAATATTCTATGAAGAAAGATGTATTTATTGTTGAGAAAATCAGTCATTTTGAGGAGTCCATTGAATGAAAAAAATAATCAATGACCTGTTGGATACTTTTGCCTTGGCCCTTGTTTTAGAATAGAAGTATAAAGTTACTTACTTATGAAATGTATGAGGGAACTGTCTTTTTATTCCCAATTCCTCATCCTCACTTCCCTCACTATCGCCTCTCGTCTGATTTCTATCTACTTTTGGTTTTCTTCTTTTGCTACAATCAAGCGCACTACATTGAGAATCACGACAAACTATTTGGTGCAAAGTAAGTTTTTGAAATCTCTGCATGTTGGGATACTTAAATACGACGACTGTCGGATAGATCTGGCTTCAAAAATACTTATCACAGAACAATAAAAAGGTTGATCCATTTGTTTTTTAGAGATCAGTGCTACTGACATGTACCATCTACACAGACTGGGTGAAGGGAAGTGGGTACCAAGATATTTGTGCACTCATCTGTTGAATGCATGTTTATATGTTGCTATAAAAGACTAAAGATTTGGAACTCTTTAATTAATTAACATAATTATTCTCATAGATGATAAAATTAGGTGACAGGCATGGACTCAAGTCTATGAATATTGGAATGGCACCCAGCGCTTTACCTTTGCCCCCATCTATTGGGTTAATGATTGTGTCAGGAATGGCATCCAAAATAGAATTATGCCAAATCATCTTGCGGACTGAAAAAACCATATTGGATCGTCCGGGGCTCCATATGAGATCAGTTGAGGCCTGGGTTAACAATGATTGCCATTGATGCTGTACCCTCACAGGGTACCAATGGGAACAATAAAATCCGCTGTGGGGACCCCTGAGAAACAGAACAAGCCAAAAGAAGAAAATTCTCATAGATAATCAAATCTGGCAGCAGATATGGGCACAAGTCCATGATTACCAAGTTAACATCCAGGACTGAACCTCCACCCCCATCGGTTGTGTCAGGAATGGCAATCAATATAAAATTGTGTCAAATCAATATAAGGATTGACAAGATCATACCTGATTGGTACAGGCCTCCATTAGTAGTTGCTGTCATAAGGTGCCGATGGAAATTGTAAATTGCAAATTTCCCCTCATATGGCTACTAAAAGAGTATCTTATTTTATCTCATCTAATCTCAATCTCAATCTCAATCTCATCTCATCTCATCTCTTCTCTTCTTATTTTATTACATTACAATACATTATACTACAGGTATTTAGCAGACGCTCTTATCCAGAGTGACATACATCAAGTGAGCAGTTGGGGGTTCTTATCTTATCATACAAGATCCTCTGAAAAACAGGGAATGGTGTGAAAGAAGAGGAAGAATATTCCCATAGATGATAAAATAGGGAAAAATTATTTTTTCTGCTTCTCTAATTTATCTTAGCCTCTCCCTCATATTTCATCACATAGTATCTATGGGGCAGTATGGCTCAGTAGGTAGAGTGGTCGTCTGACAATCAGAAGGTTACAGGTTTGAACCCTGGTCCTCCAGAAAGTGCTGAGCTGTCCTTGAGCAAGACACTGAACCCCTAACTGTTCCCCGAATGCCTTATGTTGGCAGCTCACTGTTCTTATACAATAGGATGGGTTAAAATGTAGAAAAATCCAAATTTCCGCTTGTGGGACTGATAAGGGAATGTGTG
>OMLC01081255.1:0-11922 GCA_900302585.1 Regalecus glesne
CTTGTTCCAAGACTGGAGCTCCGTAAAGATTCCAGTTCTTCAGTCATCTTAGAGGCCAAAGCTTGGAGGTAACCCCTGGCATCTTTCTCATCACTCACCCTACACATTAACACAAACACACACACAAACACAGGCACACACACACACACACACACACACACACACACACACTTAAAATAGTTAAGCAAATTTATCTTGACCCACATTTAAATTATGCTATGGATCTATAGATTAAATGGGTAGAGCGATATGCAGACATATCCATTGTTAAAAAAAATGATTTAAATATATTTTGATATACCTGTTCCAACAAATAACAACCTGAAGACTCAGGCAACTTTTTGCCATGGAATGCCAAGAGTATACAGCTTTACATTCCAACCATTCACTTCACTCGCCTATTGTTGTGTGGTATCAATGAACTGTTTATAATGGGGGGAATGCTGCGGTCAGCTCAGACTGAAGATGTCTCCTGTTTGAGTGACGAAACGTTTCTGAATAAACTTCTGATCCAGTTGAACTGATTCACCTCTTTTTGTGACTTCACAAGGTGATTTCACTGATTAGCACACCTTCAATCTTCAAGGAAGAATACATGGCACACATATATAACTTTGTGTACATACAGCTTTGAACTGATTCTAATGCATGCAGTTCATTTACAAAATACCACATAGATGCTATAAAGTACCACCATTGACTTCAGTCTAGCACAAGTCAAGTCAAATTTTATCTTTATAGCCAATTAATGCAAATTTTAAAAATTGCCTCAGTGGTCTTTACATTTACACAACATCCTGTCCATAGACAAAGGCAAGCTCATCTTACAGCTGTTTTGAGGTGTGGAGATCAGCTATCTAACAGCTAACCAAAGGAGTTAAGATTCAAAGGACAAAATTGATTTGATCCTCCACTCACCACTGGATAATCTCAGCGATCTGAGCCTCCCAGTGGGCCACACTTTCCTTCTTAGAGGCCAAGTCCTGGAGCTCATCCTCCAACTGTCGATTCTGAGCAGTCAGCTTATCTACAAATGTACAAAGCTGAGGAAAGGAGAAGAGAGGGCTGTATCAGTACCATGATGGTGATATCATCATAAGAAGATTATAGTTATATTTTTGTCATATGATAGATATAACAGTAATGTGATAGTAATATAGTTTTGCTGACAGATATGTCTATGTCTTTACCCTATCTGTCTCTGTGGTCAGCTTTCGGTTGTCCTCTGTCAGATGGTTTCGCTCTCTTTCATACTTTTCCTTTAGAGTGCCAACTGCCTCGTCCATTTCATTTTGTCTAGAGAACAGCACACATTAAGAACAAACTCATAAGTATGCAAAATGAAGGCCTCATGTTGGGCTAATCAAAACTAGAAAGATCCTCATTTCTCTCTTAGCCTCTTCAAGCTACAGACAGCATCTCTGATGCTGTTGAAAATAGGTGCTGTGCATCTAGCTCTATCACATTCTAGTGTTTTAAATGTTTTATGTCCATTTAGTCTTTTTGTTAAGTTTTTTTGTTAAATCTGTGTTGGCCTGTCATTAACGATGACAAACACCACTGGACATCAAGGATGCCGTAGACACAGATTTTACATTTAGAACACCAATGACAACAAAGATATGAATGACACTATCTTCATGTCCCACAGTGCCAAGGACCCATTCAGTTACCTCCTCATCCACCTGTAACTGGCATCTACCTTCACCACTCCCTTATCTCTCATTGGGGTGAGGTCCATGATTGGCAGACCGAACTTTTTTAGGGTATTAGTGAGGTCACAAGGGTGAGTTCATTCATTCATTGTAAATATAACAAAACAGAAGGGTCCTAGGATGCTGGTCACTTTTAATGCATGAGGTCACTAAAAGATGACTTTTTGAACCACTTCTTTTTTTATGCTTAAGATGGCTGTGCACTATGCCATAGCAGCAAAAACATGGTGCTGTTTTACCTAGTTTGTGTACTCTTGTGAAGTTATCTATGTATCTTGTATTATTTGT
The DNA here is from genome assembly GCA_900302585.1 of Regalecus glesne. Lineage (NCBI taxonomy): Eukaryota > Metazoa > Chordata > Actinopteri > Lampriformes > Regalecidae > Regalecus > Regalecus glesne. Next base: position 2,004 of record OMLC01081255.1, read on the forward strand.
GTAGTCATGAATAACTATCTATACTCCACACAATATTATCAGTTATTTCCAAATGTGTAGGTTAAAAAAGCCCATTGTTACATACAACATGATGTCTCCAGTTCATTATCACCTGTTGCTGTATTTAATCCGGCTCTTCTAAAGGTGAGCTCTCCCTCATCCCATAGCTCTTACTATATTTCTGTTAGGAATAGGTCACAATTTAATGCTCACTTACCCTTTGCATTATGTATCTTTTTATCTGTCAGGCCAGATAATTTGATTACAGTCTGCTGTAATGATCCTAGTCCATCTAAACCTCTTATCACAGCTGCTTTCGCTCTTCTAAACACCCAGTTCATGTTAAACCAATCTTGAATCGTTAATGATGGAATTACTTCCCTCAACCTGGACATTCGATTTCTTACTGAAAACTGGCTTGAAACTGGGGACTGTTCTCCTCGAGTGGAGCTCTGCCCATCCAGCTATAATGTCTTGATGCATGCTCAGTGATCCAGGTAAGGGAATCACAAAAAAGGTGAATCGGTTCAACTGAATAAACTTCTTATCCAGTTGAACCAGCTCACTTTTTTTGTGACACCCAGCTATAACTTTCTGAACACACTCAGGTTAACAGGTCACGGTGCAGGTCTAGCAGCTACTTTTAAGAACCATCACACTTGTATTCCTTTTATTTTAGGTTCTTTTAACAGTTTTCAAATGTTTCAATGTAACATTGTGTGTGATAAAAAACAATCATTATTTATTTTCGGGTTTTTGTTCCCCATATAGAGCCCTGCATGGTAGGCACCTGTGTACATATGTGAACTCATATCACCATCAAGTCACTCAGGTCTTCTGACCAGGACTTACTGGTTGTCCTTCATTCTCGACTTATTTCCTTTCGAAAGCTTAAGTTGTCTTATTTGCCGCCCTTGACTCGGTAGAGCACGCACTTTTGGAAATGACAAACCAGACTTTGCAAATTTGATCCCACCATGGGGTATTACAAAAGGCATCTAGCCTTAATCCTCCTCACATCGGTTAAGAAACAACTCCTTAAAAATAGTAGCATGGAGAAAAAATATTAGGAAATCTCAGGGAGAGCAACAAAGGAGGGATCTCTCTCCCAAGATGGACATATTTACAATGGATTTTGTGTGTACAGGATAAAACACATTCTAAAAAAACATTGAAAGAAGATAAAACATTTATAATAGAATTATAATATATATGGAGAATATGATGAGGACAATGCCAAGCAGTCTCCACCGGAACTGCCACGTAACCACCATCACCATGTAAACCAGCCAAAGGACAGACTATGCATGCACACAGGCCACACACATCACACCACTAATATCAGAGGACAACAGCAGAGGACAGGAAGAGATGGATACAGATAATCAACTGTGACACCCCCCCCTTAAGTGGGAGCAGCTGAAACTAGTAATAGATTTACCTTTGTACGGACTGTTACATTTCAACTGTCAATCATAAATGTTATATTTTAGTTTAAACTCATTTTGTAGCCTGTAAACCTGTTAATTCTAGATCCCACAATGGACTGTAAGGACTTTTAACTTCATACTGTAAAATTTCACATTAAGATAAGACACATTTTTAAATGTCAGTTTTAACTTTAAATTTGAATTTAAAAGTTTTAATGTTTTCTTGTTTATAGTCAATCCTTGTGTATATATCTGAAGAATATTGTGTCATTTAATGTGAAGTACCTGAGGATCATGAAACTGAAGTTAAATTCCATGTATATGAAAACCCTCAAGGCCAACATACTAGTTCTGATTTCTTTTTTTGCTTTCTGAGATTGGCCCAATACCTGAACATTTCATTTCCAGTAATATCTGGAAAACTTGAATCTTACATTAACCTAGCTTCTATCAGGTAGTTCTATCAACCCAGATTGCCTCCAAATTGATCAGACTAGCCCAGATAGACCCAATTCCTTCTTCCATCCTTTGAAACTTGAATAGCCCAGCCTAGCATAGCCCAACCTACCTCTCTCTTTTGGCTTTCTCCAGCTTGTCTTTGAGGATGAGGAGCTCTTTGTGCAGTGAGAGCTGCTGGCCCTCTGAGTCCTGCAGCTCTTTGCGGAGGCTCTTCAACTCAGAAGTGTGGGAGGCCTCACGTCTCACCAACTCCTCCTCATAGAACAGAACCTTCTTATCCAACTCCGACTTCATCCTCGATAGCTCCTGCTGTACCTCAGGGCTACCCCCAACTCCCCGTCCGCTGCCCTGCTTCAGCTAAATAGGATTACATGCAAGAACAATGCAATCCGTCTATCTGTCCATACTGTATATAATGTACATATTTCCTACCCTGTTTAATCTTCTCTATACTACATGTTATTTCCTAGATGTGATATCTCTGTTACCGTGCTCTACACTGGCTGGTGTTACACTGCAATTTCCCCCAGTGGGACTAATACAGGAATATCTTATCTTATCTTAAGAATGTTAGCTTTATGCTAAGGTATTACAATATATGTATAATGTATTTATGTATATATATTAAAATCAAGAGCGTGTATAGACCTTAAGTGTCTCCAGCTCGGTCTCCAGCTGTTTAGAATAAATCTCACTGTGCTCACGAAGTTTCTTCTCTTTCGACGCCTCTGCTCTGGAATCTTCCAACTGTACCTCGAGCTAACACACGCATGGGCGCACACGCACACAGACACACACACAGACACACACACACACAAGACAAAATCAGGAAAAATGTTTACAAGACTTGAAATAATTTATCAGAATGAATTAGAATCTAGATCTAAATCACAATCAAGATTCAGTTTTAATTGAGACTATAGAATCTGATCCTGAGAGCTGAGCCAGAAGGCAAAGCTTTCTATCTACTGGTCAATGTTTGTGCCCACTCTCTCCTATGGCCATGAAAGCTGGGTCATGACTGAAAGAACAAGATCACGGATACAAGCAGCTGAGATGAGGTTTCTTAGGAGGGTGTCTGGTGTCTCCCTTAGATATAGTGTCAATCAATTTGGTAATTTTTTACAAGGTATGTGCTATAGCAATTTATCGTATGTCCTTCCTGACACAACCTCTAACCCAATGGATGGGAGTACAGGAAAAGCGCTGGATGCCATCCCAGTATTCATGGACTTGCACCCATGCCTGTTGCAGAGTTACAAATACTTATGATACGTCTGTTTTTTAGTATACAACTAGTAAAAATCCTTATGACTGGTAAGCACCATAATATAACCAGCAGCTATTAAAATAGTAACATTACATGACTAGTATATTCAATAATGGAATTGATAAACTTTCACTGTATGACCTGAAAATATCAGCAGGGGTTACTGAGTGGTACTGATTATAACAAAACAAGGTACTCACTCACTGTAGCCCCACCCCTTACCTCTACATTTAAAACATACAGCAACAAAACAAAGAAATTGGACCAAATGACTGGTTCTGCTGCTTGACACCCCCTCCTACAAAAAAAACCCCAAACAATCATCATTAGTCTTGATTTGTTGTTGTTATTCATACCATGGAACACTAGAATAGGTCTGGTTTGAAATAGAATTAACCAAAGACCCTTAAAAGAGGAGGACTGAAGGAGAGAAGGATATATGCCACCTCCTTACAAGGAAAGGAAAGCCACTTTATTTGGTCATTTTATTCTTATAATTAAATTCATCATCTGCATTTAATCCATTGTATTGTATCCTATTGTCAAGCCACTGATCCATCCACCCATTGTCAACCCCTTATTTGAAATCAGGTCACAGGGGAAGTGGAGCCCATCTCAGTCTTCATTAGGTGAAAGATAGGGACACGTCCTGTATAGGTCACCAGTCCATCACAGGGCAGAGCAAGTCAAGTTAATTTTATTTGTATTACAGAGTGTAGAGAAGTAAATGGAATTCTTTTTTATACGATGCTTTTCATATCTAGCGATCATTCAAAGTGCTTTACATTGTATGCTTCATTTACCCAGCTTCAGGCTGGATGCCCTCTTCCTTATGAACCTGCTACACCCAACTTGGAGGTGTGCACCACAGAGCATCATGGCCCAAAGTAGATGAGTACCAGAGTACCAGTGGAGCAAGAGAAAAGGACAGAAGGGCAGAGGAGGAAAAGGTGAGTGAGAGGAGAAAGAAAAAGAGGAAGAAAAAAATAGAGTGATAGAAAGGAAAAGTAAAGCCACTTTATTTTCTTGTTGTATTCCTACAATAAAATGTGCCCTCTACATTTAACTCATCCTATTGTATAGGAGCAGTAGGCAGCTACAAAAACTGGGGAGAAGCTAGGGATTCAGTGTCTTGCTCAAGGACACTTCAACAGTTTCTGAAGGAACCTGGAATTGAGCCAGTGACTTTCCAATCACAAGATGACCCACTCTGTCTCCTGAGCCATGTTATAGAAGGATGAAAATATGCTAGCTCCTTCTGATTTAAGGAGTGTATAGAGAAGCAGATTAAAGACAGAGTGTTAGAAGAACAGCAAAGAAGAGGGGAATTGAAGCAGAGGAAAAGGAGAGAAATTAAGCATATGAGGAGAGAAAGACAGAAGAGAGGGGGAGAAAAACCTGTGGTACCTCCTTGCGAGCCTTCTCAGTCTTGCGGATCTCCTGCCTCATGGACTCCATCTTCTGCTGTAGCACCTCCATTTCATCCTCCTTATCTCTGAGCTGGCGAGAGAGGCGTTGCTTAGAGGAGCGCAGCTCGGCTGTGTGCTCTGACAGATCCGAGAACTCCTGAAGAGCCAACCTCCTCTGGGAGTGAGCCTCCTTCAGCTCCTTAGTCTGACTCCTTAGCCTTTCCAGAGAGTCCACTAACTGCTGCTCCCCAGGAGAGAGAGAGGGAGGGAGAGACAGAAAGAGAAAGGCAAACAGACAGCGAATAAGAAAGAGAGAAAGAAGGAAAGAGGCAGATAGAGAGGGGAGGGGGCAAAATATATCAATGCATGTTAAAGCCTGGGGGAAAACAATCAGGACAGCATCAACGCTATAGTATAATGTAGCATAGCCCAGTATAGTCCAAGTATAGTACACCATCAATGTAAATTGACTCGTTTTTTTATTTTTAGCATACATGATAACAGAGTATGATAGGGGTAATAAACATCTATGTCTTACTTTGTGGATGTCATCTTTCTCTTGTCTCAGGGCTTTGACCTGTTTTTCCAGGGCCTTCAGTTTTGAGGCAGAGCTTTCATAGTCCTGGCGCAGTGTCACTGCCTCTTCCAACTGGTGTTCCAGTCTATCAGAATCTGGTTAAAGGGAAAATAGACAGAGATTTACTTCTTCTTTTTGTCAGGTGTTTTGTAGAAGGAATATTTTGGGGTCTTGATGTAGCACATACAGCTGCATGCTCAGAAACAGACAGTGAGCCAGCTAAGTAATACCCCAGTTAATCTTAAACTTTTAAGGTGCTTTTTAATCCCACACGTTAGTAGTGCATCATCTGCCTGACTATCCCAACATAGACCTCCTAATTCTACATCTTAAGACAGTTTGTCAAATCTTTGTCTTGTCTCCTATTACCCTTATATACCTGAATCTGTGCTTGCTGCCTCTCTGAGTTCCAGTCCTGTTGTTATTGCCTGCAACTCTGCTCCTCATCAAACTAGATGCTTAACAGATTCTAGCCAATGCTTTCTAAATAATCTATTCACGATTAAGACCAAAAAGCCTTAGTTAGGATGTATCTAATTGAATATCAGAAGTCTACTCCACCATCACTATCTTAATCACTTGAATATGTTAGTCTCCGTCAGAATATGTTAGTCACTAGTCCTGTCAGACTCCAGCTTAGCTTTGTGCTGCTTAATCGGGTTGTTCATTCCTAGCTAGATCCTGGCTTGTGTTGTACCAACTCGCAAAGGTACCATCACTTTGGATAAAAGCACCTTCTAAATTAAACTGTGACATTGTATTTGTACAAGATAATAAAAATAAATAAAAAATCAAAACAAGTACAAACAGAATCTGAATGATGTGTTACAATTACAATAATATTGTAACAATCCATTCAGATTTTCTTTATACCTGTTTTGAATTTTATTTATCTTGTTATTTTTATTAATAGTACTTATAGATTTAATTTACTCAGCTCTTTTCTGCATCTTGTATCTTTTATCATTTTGTATCATTAGAAGTCATTTGACAATGCTACTCAAAATGGTTGTAAATGGGGGCCAGGCCTCAAAGGCTTTTGAAGCTTAAAAACTCATCGCTTCCACCTGTACCTTTCCTCCTCCCCATCTAGTCCTAGCTCAAACTCCTAGTTTTAGCCCTGTTCCTTTCCTTCTTCCTGGTGTACTTGTTTATACCTGTTTATTAATCATTCATAAAGTGTTTATACCCTAATCTAATTATAAACATAAATCCTTTATATCACCACAGTAGTCTGGGATCACCTCAGGATCCCCCAATCAGAAGTGGTTGATGTTCGGCTCTACTCCGAGTCCCTCACGTATGTCTTAACTTCTCTCCCTGTCTCTAAGGGAGACACCAGACACCCTCCTGAGAAAACCCATTTCAGCTGCTTGTATTGTGATGGTTCCTGTCTAAGGAACCATCACCTGATGCTGGTGGAGAGGTTTGAGTGTCTCTTTGAACCCGAGAGCTATGTTGTCTGGAGACTAGTACTCCTGTTAGGGTCTCCTATGGCAAATTGGTCTCAGGTGAGGGACCAGGCTAAGAATGGTTCAAGAAGACCCCATGAAAGATCCAGGAAGAAGTGATGCTACCCTGCCCAGAGGAGTCCCGGGGCCCTCATCTGGAGCCAGGCCCAGAAGGAGGGCCTGTCAGTGAGCACCTGGAAGCCGAGTTGGCCACGGAGTCCAAAAAAACTACGTGGACACTTCTCCATCCTGTAGACCCACCACCTACAGGATGAACCAGTGGGGTCAGGTGCACTGCCAGACAGGTAGCAGTGAAGGCAAAGAGTCTCAGCAGACCAGAACCAAGCAACAGACGCTAGCCTCAATGTAAAGCAGTACAAGTGATTTCATGTAAAAGCATTATCCCATGGTTAGATTTCGTTCATTAATAACAACCAAATAACTATAAACTAAATATATACCAGTGGTAGAGACCCATGGTAGCTCAGTGGTAGAGCTTGTGTGTCAGGAAATGACAAGCCAGGCATCTCAGGCTTAATCCCAACATGGGGAATCAGGAAGGGCATCCAGCCTTAATCCTCCACACTCCATTTGGCTCTGTGTCCTACCCCGCAACACGGGAACTAATTGTGACACATAACTTGTTCACTTTCTAGTATCTATATGAGGCACTTACCTGCAGATGCTAATTTATTAAAAGTCGATTAATAATAATAATAATAATATAACATATTTAATGAAGGGAGCCACTGACCTGCTAGTTTGCGCTTTAGTCGCTCGATTTCCTCGTTGAGTTTTTTCATCTCTCGATCTTTGCTGAGGGTGCCACCCCCACGCCCTGGAGCCTGAAGGGCCTGGGTGGACTCTGGACAACATACATGTACACAAACACACAAAAGTTTAGGGAATACATTTCCAGTTGAATGGAGGTCCCTCTGTATTTTCATTGAGGCGAATAAGAAGTAGAAAGTGAGTTGAGGATTTAGGGCTTGTCCAAATATCAGCAGGACATGAACATGTGAAGAAAACCTTCCCTGAGGAGGATTTATACCTAGGAACAACAAGGAACACTTTGAGCAAGCTTGCTTAAAGGAGTGTGTGTGTGTGTGTGTGTGTGTGTGTGTGTGTGTATGTGTGTGTGTATGCCTTGCTCAGTGGACACTTCGACACACATTCTGCCAGGACCAGGGATGGAACTACCAATCTTCCAAATACTACACAACCGCCTTACCTCCTAACCTATACTGCCTCTTCAAACCAAAGTCTCTCCATAAGAATGAAAACCTAAGAGCAGCAGCAGGGATGAACTAGCGTTTCGGATGATGAGAATAAAAGAGGTGGTTAAACATTGGGATTCATACTTTAACTTTCCCTTCCAGTTAGAAAACTTCATCACCATACAGACATGAACATGCAGTCGACTGGTTCATAATACAACCAATGAACAATAAATACTATCATAAATCTAAAAATGATAAAACCCTAACCCTAAGAAGCGGCATAGCTCAGTGGGTAGAGCGGTCGTCTGGGAATCAGAAGGTTGCAGGTTCGATACTCTGTCGTGTACAAAGCATGCCGAGGTGTCCTTGAGCAAGACGCTGAACCCCACCACATGGTGGCAGCTCACTACTCCTATAAATAGGATGGGTTGAAATGCAGAGAATTCAAAATTTCCCCTTGCGGGACTGATAAGAGAATCCAAAAAAACAATCAAAAAGAAACCAGTGGATTGCCCACTCCTAGTAGGGAATGAGTCCTTACCCCTAGTGAAGGAGTTTAAGCATCTCGGTGCTTTGTTCTCCAGTGAGGGAAAGATGGAGGGCAAGATGGACCAGAGAATCAGAGCTGCTGGAGCAGTATTGTGTTTGCTTTAAATAACCGTTGTGACAAAAAGAGAGGTGAGCCAGAAGGGAAAGCTCTCGACTTACTGGTCAGTCAATCTTCATTTCTAACTCTCACCTATGGGCATTAGGGTTGGGTCATCACTTAAATGATGAGATCGTGGATACAAACAGCCAAATTGGGTTTTCTCAGGAGGGTGTCTCATGTCTCCCTTAGAGACAGGGTAAAAATTACAGTCATCCATGAGGGACTCGGTGTAGAACTGCTGCTCTTTTACACAGAAAGGAGCCAGTTGAGATGGTTCAGCCATTCAGTAAGGATGCCACCTGGTCTCCTCCTTAAAAAGGTATTCCAGGCACATCCCACAGGGAGGAGGCCAGGGTAGACCAAGGACCAGGTGGAGGGATTATATCGCCACACTGGCCTGGGAACACCTCAGAATCCCCGTCAGGACTGGTTGATGTGGAACTGCTGCTACCTCCACGACCAGACTTTGGATAAGCGGTTGATGATGGATGGATGTATTTATCATAGAACATGACGTCTATACATATACATATTTAATTTCAAACAAATCAAATTGAATCTGTGTGTGTGTGTGTGTGTGTGTGTGTGTGTGTGTGTATGTGCGCACACGTGTGAAAATGTTCTCTCACCCTGCAGCTTGCGGTTGAGTTCTTCCTTTTCCTGTTCCAGGCGACGAATCCTCCTCTCAAAGTTCTCCACGTCTCCTCCGCCTTCTTTGCACTCCTCTCCAGAGGAGCCAAGGGAGACTCCGCTGACGGCGCTACGATCTGAGAAGCAGCTGTCAGTTGTATATGTAAAGCCCACAAAGGGAAGATGTTGTCCGGTAAAACCAGTATGAGAGACTGGAGGACCAATGTCCTGTTGGCCACAAACACACAAATCCAACCAGTATGGGGGACAGGGTTTAAAGACTCACAGCGACAATGCACACCATCAAAACAATATCATAGTAGACATCATGTCATTTCTTTAAAGCAGTCAGGTATTTTGAACTAATTTCTGCATTTGTATGTTAAGAACAGAACCATGTTTGAAAGTATGTATGAAAAAACTATCTAGATAGAATCACTGACAGACAGACAGGAGGTGGAGCTGGAGGTGGCAGAGTTGAAGATGCTGAGATTTGCATTGGGAGTGATGACGAAGGAAAGGATCAGGAACAAGTTTTCAAGGGATCGCTAATGTTGGAGGGTTTGGACACAAAGCCAGAGAGACCAGACTGAGATGGTCTGGACATGTGTGGAGGAGAGATGCTGGTATACTGGGAGAAGGATGCTGGTATACTGGGAGAAGGATGCTGGTATACTGGGAGAAGGATGCTGGTATACTGGGAGAAGGATGCTGAATATGGAGCTGCCAGGCAAGAGGAGAAGAGGAAGACCAAAGAGGAGGTTTATGATGTGGTGAGGGAGGACGACATGCAGGTGGCTGGTGAGACAGAGGAAGATGTAGAG
>OMLC01081258.1:0-36943 GCA_900302585.1 Regalecus glesne
GCCAAATCCTAGCAGCCAAATATTTTTCATTAGCAGCAATTACTTAGAAAGATGACTGTTTTTATTCTTTCAGTGCCTACATTTTCCAAAAGTGTTTCCCAAATAATTTTAATTTGATCATTATTATATTAAAAATGTGTGCCTTTGTGTGTGTGTTTCTCAGGATAAGAAGTGGATTCTCAATCATGAGGATGTGGTCTTGGGAGAACTACTAGGCAAGGTTGGTTAACCTCATTTCAACTATTTTCTACAATTCTTAATATAAAATGAATTGGGCTTGATGGTTTTTAACCACTTTGATCCGGATTTTCAGATTTGATTCAGATGCACTGGTGAAGACTAATGTAGTTTCTGAGGAATTTAGTCTACCGTGGGACTAGATTAAACAAGACTAATCAAGCTGATTCAGGATAGAACCAGATTAAATGGCTAATGAACTTGATTCATCTAGCCTTTGTGGAATCTGATTTTTAAGGGGAACTTTGGTGAGGTCTATAAAGGGACTTTGCAGCGAGACCGGATCCCGGTTGCTGTCAAGACCTGCAAAGAGGATTTGCCACAGGAACTGAAAATCAAGTTCCTGTCTGAAGCCAGGTGTGTCACACACGCACGTACACACACACACACACACACACACACACACAAACCCACACTGCGTTCAAATGTTTGATTGCAGAGACTGGAGGTTTCATACTGGTTTTGGTACCTTTCTTATGAGCTATGATTCTTTTTTTTATTAAATGGGTATTGTGATATTCCATAAAGTATCAACGTAGTATCGTGGCACTGTTTCTCATGCCTTTGAAGGATTATGATAGTATTTTTAGTTCTAATGTTCCACTGGGCTGCCGTGGTAGCTCAATGATATAGCACGTGCTTCGGGAATTGACGAGCTTGAGGCAATGGGTTAAACCCACCTTAGTGCGTCAGCAGGGGCATCCAGCCCCCACCTAAGTCCGTGTCCACTCCCAGAACATGGGAGAGTAATCGTGATACGTGCAACGGGCCTCCTTCTGCTATATATTAATGCTGCTTTTACTATTGATGTAATATTAATGTAGTGTTATCCTCCTGATTTTAGTTCTCATGTAATAGTTTACTGTTTATGGTATTAATGAATGGTTATTATCATTATTATTACCTCACAAAAAGGGAATCAGTCCATCTGGATAAAGTTTTATTGAGAAACCTTTTGTCACTCGTACTGCTGACGGCTTCAGCCTGAGTTGACTGCAGGCATCCCCGTACTTATAAACAATACAAGGATGACAAATGAAGTGAATTGATTCAACTGGATGAGAACTGTAACTGGATAAGTAGACTATTCAAAAACTGTTCATCATTCAAACAGGTTACTCTTCAGTCTGAGTTAGTTGCGGGCATCACCACCTTTATAAAGAATACATGCCAAATAACAAAGGATGATTTCATATCCAATTTGGCTATTGACTACACATGATTGGTAATGAGTGCTATTCGCAGAGGATTGTGAAATAGTTGCTATCAACAGCATTGTAAAATGATGACAGATTTACTCTTACCACCCCCATCCCCTTGTTCAAGGATGGACGTTCCCTCTTCACATATGTGGCCTCTTTTAACACCCCTTTCAAACCATCATTCCTTCCTATTACGGATGTGAACATCTTCATCTTTGAACAAGTGGCTACTGACCTGTAGATGGTTCCAGACTGCAGCGTCCTGACTTGATGTGTTGGGTCTTCTGTGATGTGCCATCCTCTTGGCTAACGTCTGTTTGGTTTCCCTGATGTACAAATCATGGCAATCCTCACGGTGTTTAACAGCGTACATTATATTACTGTTTGTGCCAGGGGACCCAATCCTTTCATCCAATGAGGACTGAGATAGGCTTGAGTTCCCATGCAACCCTATTTGGGACAAGTGGTTGACAATGGATGGATAGATGGATGGATCTAAATGACCTCTTGAGTCTCAACTGGGGGATAGCTGCAGTCAGTTGAGACTGAAGAGGTCACTTAGATGAGTGATGAAACCATTCTCTCAATAAACATGTCCAGATGAACTAATTGAACTTTTTGTGCTTGGGGATAGTTCTGGGCTGATGGAACTCAATGTTGAGACTTCTGAAAAGGCAGCATTGGCCTATTCAATGAAACAGCTTTGATGGACAATGCTTGCTTGAAAACCTCAGTGAAATAAATATACACATTGGTACTCTCATTTGTTATTATAGCTTGGTAGCCATGGGTTGCTAGTAGGCATTCGGTCTCCAATCTGCCACTTAAACTTATTAATATTACCAAATGCAAAGATATACATGCTCATGTTGGTACTCTTATTGGTTGTTCGGTTTGCTATCCAAAAAAGCCATTTGGGTCCAAGTTTATGAAGCGTTATCATGGCACTCCCTGATGTCACCCTTTAAATGTGTGGGGAAGTGCATGAAGTTGGTTGAATTTTTCTGCCTTGGTTTCCTAAATTGTGTCAATATGCAGCCCCTTAAATTCAGCAAGATTAATTATCAGATCATGTGTATTGCGGAATCTTATGATATTGTTGTTTTTTGTAGCATATTAATATCATTTGTGGCACTATTATATTATTATCCTGATTGTGGAACTATGATCAGGTTGATAATATTTTCACACTATCTAACTAAGTAAAAGTTTATTTATACAGTACTTAAAAAACTGTGTCAAAGAGCTTTACTTCAATCATGAAAAATAAGAGCAAATCAACAACATGAATACAATCAAACATGACACAGAAAGAAACATACTGGTCTAAAATTATCTAACCTTGCTGGATCAAGGGGGGATTTGGGGGGAGGCTGAACACTGATATAATTAATATAGTCAGATATGGAGCCGGATAAAAGAGCAGTTGATGGTAGAGAGTAGGCTGGGCTAAAGTCTTTATATTGAACTGTGGAGAAATGTGACCAAATTCTCACAATAAAATCTGATAACTGAAAGAGACAGTGGAGTAAAATTTGATCTTAGACCATCAATCTTGTCAACAAAGAAAGATAAGAAATGTTCACAGTCAACAGCTGAAGAGGCAGAAAAGGTAGGAGGACAGGGATTCCAAAGCAGATTGATAGTGCTAAACAGAAATCTTGGGTCATGTTTGTTACTATAGAGAAGTATAAATTAAGTCTGAGAAGTAAGCACCTATTGAATTTTTGACATTTTGGTTCAAACTCAAAGTTAACTCTCATATGGAGTTGGTGAACATCAAGAAAAGATTTCCATCTGCATTCAGCCTTCCTATATTCTCTTCTTTGAAAATGGATATTTTCATTGATACAAGGGATTGGGTTAATAACTGGGTCAGCCCTGGAAATATATTGAGCTGAAAAATCAAGGGCAGATCTGCACAAATCATTAAACTTATTAAGTTGGTCATTAACATTTACAAAGTGAGGAGGGGTTCTGGCGAGAGTGTTTATCATTTGATAAGTGAAAAATAGTACTTATACCTAAAATGTAAACATGCCAACACAAACACAGTGAAGCCAATTTGCATTTGTAAATAGTATTTTAATGCCATTTTTAGCACTAATATAGTATTATGATACTGCACCACTTATGTAGCTTTATAATACTCTTTGTATTTTCTACTCTATCATTGCTACTATTAGTACTTTTGTGGTCCTGATTAATGTAGAACTGTAAGACTAATCTGGTATTATGGCACTTTTATGTACACCCATATAGAATTGTTATACTGTTTGTGGTGCCCCTGATCAGTGTCAACTACTTTTTATTAATTAAATAATGAAACCACCATCATTGGCCTGGCATACCTCAAGAGGTAGGCTGGTTGTCTAGATGGTAGTTCAATGCTCGGATCCTTCGGAAAAGTGTGTATAATAGTCCTTTTGCAAGATGCTGAACTACTTGAGACAACAGATGAAAATCAACCTGGTGGCTTAATCGGGCATATTTACATTCTACATGTTAATTGACATGCACTGTCCCTCTGAAAGGATTCCATCAACTAGAGATTCTTGAACTAAGTGTGTGCTAATAGTATTGTAATACTCTTTTTAGTCTTAATGTAGTTATGATACTAAATGCATTATTCTGGATGGTAGTTCTGATTTAGTACTTTTTCATAATTAGGATCCTGAAGCAGTACGACCATCCGAACATTGTTAAACTAATTGGTGTATGTACGCAGAGGCAGCCAATCTACATCGTCATGGAACTCGTGCCTGGTAGGTTGTTAGTGTGTATTTATTGTATAATACTTATTGAAGATATAATAATTAATGTTGAATTAATATGATTTGTCTTAATGAGGAAACCGCTTCCTAACAAAGTTCCAAACTAAGCCAATACTAATTAAAACTCTCCTAACTCCCTGTCTTTCAATCTCTTGCCATCTTCCTCTTTCAATATCTTGTCTATTTGTTCTCAAACCCTTTCTATCACCATCTTTTTCAATACACTGTATATACTTTAATGCCTCTTCCCCACTATGTCCTTCTGAATATCTGTGTATCATTTTATGTATCTCATTTGTTTCGCTTTATTTTGAAATATACTGGTTTCCAGGGGAATGCTCATGTGGTGACCCATGTCTCGTGGGTGGAAACAAGCTGTTTTATGTCATGTTCTGGACCTTTCAATGTATTCTTTTTGTGACGCTGTATGAGAGTGACTCTTTCACTTATGCTTAAGTACATGAAAGACTTAGACCTTGGTAGTTCTGTTTAAGATCAGAGCTAATGGATGCAAACAAACTACTCACTGCAGCAATTGTTGTCCTACACCTGGTGTTTGGATAGAAAATTGGCCAACACCAAGGAACAAGACTATCAACACTAAAGCAGGACTTGATTCTCAGTTTGGACTGTAGTGGAACTGGATACATAAATAAAGACTGGAATATTCTTTCAAAGATACTGTGAAAATACACCTGAGCACCATAAACACAAAGAAGTGAACTAAGGGGAAAAGAACAAAGAGAGCCTGTCTGAGACTGCAGCTCCAAAACCTCACAAGACGGAAACTGCTTCCTTCAGTTAATCTTGGAATTGTACACTCATTGCATGATAAATTGGATGAACTACTAGTGGATTTCTGCCACTTGCAAGAATACAGGAATGTGTATGTCATAGCTTTCACAGATATGTGGCTGGAGAGTTAATTCCCTGACTCAGATATGTATATTGAAGGCTTTGGCTGAACAATATTACGTGAGACTGATGAGAGGATCACTAGTAAACCCTGACCATCTTCAAGCGCAGATTAAAAACTCATCTCTTCTGCCTGTACCTTTCCTCCTCACCATCTGGTCCTAGCTCTATCTCCTAGTTTTAGCCATATTCCTTTTCTTGCCTTTGATGTGCTTGGTTTAGGCATATGAAATCTTGTTAGTTTATTTTAGGTTTATGTTTCTTAGTTGATGTTGTGTCGGAGTGAAATGATGGCAGTAGGATTGTTATCTAGCTTCTGGTGTTGCTCCAGTATCCTTTGTACCTTGACCCTATGCACTTGTTGTACGTCGTTCTGGATGAGCACGTCAGCTAAATGCATGTAATGTAATGTAATGATAGGGGGTGATGTCTGCTTATACATAAATCACAAGTGGTGTAAGACTATAGATGGAGGTTTCTGGGGGGGGCATAGCTCAGTGGGTAGAGCGGTCATCTGGCAATCAGAAGGTTGCATGATCGATACCCGGCCCTGCATATGGCATGTCGAGATGTCCTTGAGCAAGACACTGAACCCCTAACTGCTCCCTGAGCAGCTCACTGCTCCAATCCAAATTTCCCCATATAAGGGAATCTTTTTTTTTTTAAATCTTCCAATAATTTCTCCCTGTGAAGTTGTTTTTTTTCTCCAAAAGGCTTATTCCTTTATCTAATGTGAGGGTCTAAGGACAGGATGTTGTGTTAGTGTAAGAACAAGCCATCTGGCAGGGATTGGGTTCAATCCGGTCAGATTATGGTCGACACGGCCGCCTCTGGTGCTGTGGATTAGTTGGCTCACCGTCCGCAGATTGGACCACATGGTACCACACAATGAGCCTTATTATAGGGGTGACATAGCTCAGTAGGTAGAGCGGTCGTCTGGCAATCGGAAGGTTGCAGGATCGATCCCCGGTCCTGCATACAGCATGTCGATGTGTCCTTGAGCAAGACACTGAACCCCTAACTGCTCCCCGAGCGCCATATGTTGGCAGCTCACTGCTCCTATACAATATGTTGGGTCAAAAATGCAGAGAAATCCAAATTCCCCCTTGCGGGACTGATAAGGGAATCCTTTTTTTTAAAGCCAGATGAGGCATTTAAAAAAAATTGTGTTAATCGGCTATACAAATAACAAAAGGATTCCCTTATGGGCTTAACTGTAATGGACAACGTATGTAAGTAAGTAAAGGTTATCTATACAAAAATTTAAAAAACAAACAGTTGCAAACTGTCTACACCCATATAGAGGCCAGTGACCACTCTTAAGGATGAGATGTGCACATCCTTGATGGGGAGGAATTCTGGTTTGAACGAGATGTCAAAGAGGCCATCCGTTTATTGAGGGAATGACCATCCTTGAACCGGAATGGGATGCCTAAGAGTACGTCTTTCTCCATTTTACATTGCTGTGATTGCAACTTTTCCCCAATCCTTTGTGAATAGTACTAATTATAATTGAAAGTCCAGCCAGTGGCCAATCTATATGAAACCATCCATTGTTGGTTGATATCCAACTGTGTTGTATATAAGACTAGGGATACCTACAGTCAGCTCAGACTGATGATATCATCTGTATGAGTGATGAAAAGTTTCTCTCAAGAAAACATGTTCAGATTAACTGATTCCCCCTTTGTAATTGCAGTACCGTACCTTTTGTGAAAGCTGGATTGAAATTAATCAAAAATGTTATGACCCTTCATCAGCTCCAGGATTTGGTCTGCAACAACTTCTAGGATTTTGGACGAAAATTTTGTTTGGGAATCAGTCGATAATTTTCTGATTATCAATCAGATAATCCGCAACCTCTACAGGGATGCCAGAAAAGCTCTGCTCTAGGTGGGAGTTGAAGGTCTTCTTGACAGAGTCCTCCTCCAAGCGTTCCCAGTTCACCCGAACTATACATTTGGGCTTACCAGGTCTGTCCTGAGGCTTGCCTCTCCACCTAACCCAACTCACTACCAGATGGTGGCCAGTTGATAGCTCTGCTCCTCTCTTAATCCGAGTGTCCAAAATAAATGGCATTAAATAAATGGCAATAAATCGGGGCGGCATAGCTCAGTGGGTAGAGCAGTCGTCTGGTAATCAGTTGCAGGATCAATCCCCGGTCCTGCATATGGCATGTCGAAATGTCCTTGAGCAGGACACTGAACCCCTAACTGCACCCCGAGCGACAAATGTTGGCAGCTCACCGTTCCTATATAATAAGTTGGGTCAAAAATGCAGAGAAATCCAAATTTCCCCTTGCAGGACTGATAAGGGATTCATTATTATCATTATTATTATTATCATCATTAAATTCCAATATAGTGGCCCTCAGCTGGGGACTTGTGAGTATCCCTACATCTGCCTGGCGTCTCACACCTTGGGCAACTCCTGAGAAGTATAAAGTCCGACCCCTATCTAAGACCTTGGTTCCAAAGCCAATGCTGTGAGTAGAGGCGAGCCCCGCCAGAACTAGCTGGTACTGTTCCACCTCGCACACAAACTGGCGCCTTAACCCCCAGGGAGGGGACAGTCCACGTCCCTAATGCCAGCCTCTGTTGCTTGGGTCTGATACGCTGAGACCCTTTGCCTTAACTGCTCCGTCTGGCAGTACACCCAATAATAATGATTCCCTTATCAGTCCCGCAAGGGGAAATTTGGATTTCTACTAAAAGAATTCCTGCAACTTATAGATGCAGTAGTGTATATACACTCTTTTGCTAATTTAAACAATGAATTTAAAAGAATATTGAACGTGTTTAACAATATATCTGCAAATGCGCATGTGTTTCTGATGTTGTGATTTGTAGTGAGAGTAGGGAGTAGATTGAGTAGAGTCTGGAGAGATGGAGGCTAGCATTGGAGAGAGGAGGAATGAAAGTCTGTAGAAGCAAGATGAAATATGGATGCATGAACAAGAAGGGAGACAGCGGAATGGTGAGGATGCAAGGAGTAGAGGTGAGGAAGATGAATGAGTTTAGATACTCAGTGTCAACTGTTCAAAGTTGTGGGTAGTGCAGGCGACAAGTGGAAAAGAGAGTGGAGATAGGGTTGAATGGGGGGAGAAGGGTTTCATGGTAGCGCATCAGAACTGTTGCCTTGCAGTAAGAAGGTCCTTGTTCAAATCCCATACCAGGCCCTTTCTTTTTAAAGTATGGATGTTTTTTCAATGTCTGTGTGAGTGTCCTGCAGGTGCTCTGGTTGCCTTCCCAGCCATCCAAAGGAAGAAAATGCATGCAGTGAATGCAGATGCAAATTAGTTTGAAGCTATGATCTGGTAGAGCACATCTCATGGTAGCAGTGTACCAGCAAGAGTGGGCCGGCGGGTGGGTGTTCAAGATGGTAGTGAGACCAGCTACGTAAAGAATGTCACACTGATCCAGAAAAGGGCCAGTGTGGATGCAGGTCATTAACCAAAGTTACATGCACAGCATATTCCTCTTCGAAGTGGAATATTGTCAAAATCCCGACTCCACAGAGAAATGAAGACACGTGCCACACCAGATTCGGGGAATATTCTTCCTTTGTAACAACTATTTCGGGGCATATTAGGTTTCATGTCAAACCTAATAAGCTAAGATAATATGAAAATGTAGATTTCCCATTGCTACAGTGCATATAAAGCCCCTTTTCAGAATATTGCAATAACCAGAATATTGACAGTAACCAGAATATGTCGTGAATGTAACCCTGGTCAATGTTCCAACCAAGCAGATACACACCTGAGTCTACTAATCGAGGTCGTTAGCAAAGACAATTAGTTGACTAATATAATCAAGTGTGTGCAAGTGCTTGGTTGGAACAAAGAACTGCACCCTCACCAGCTCTTTTCTAGATCAGTTTGACATCCCTGAGCTACGTTGTGTGGTTTGGAGAAAGTAGCACTGACAGTCAGACAGGAGTTGGAGCTGGAGGTGGCAGAGTTTAAGATCCTAAGTCACAAAAAAGAGGTGAATAAGTTCAACTGGAGTTTATTAAGAAACTTTTCGTCATTCACCAGGTGACTTCTTCAGACTGAAGAAGTCACCTGGTGGATGCCACAGTTGGACTGATTCACCTCTTTTTTGAGATTTCCATACCTGGATTATTGAGCATGCATCAAGACATTAAGATCCTAAGATTTTTGTCAGGAGTGATGAAGAAGGACACGTTTAGGAAAGAGTATATATTAGAGGGACAGCTCAGGTTGAACAGTTTAGAAACAAAGCAAGACAGGCAAGATGGGGATGGTTTGTACATGTGTGGAGGAGAGATTCTGGGTATGCAGGGCTAAAGATGCTGAATCTGGAGCTGACCGGCAAGAGGAAAAGAGGAAGACCATAGAGAAGGGTTATTTTTTTAGTAGAGAGAGGGTATGTTGGTAGCTGGTGTGACAAGAGGAAGATGCAGAAAAGAGGAAGAGGGAGATGGATGATCTGCTGTGGCAACCCCTAATAGTATAAGTCAAAAGTAGTAGTAGTAGATAAAGTACTTTGCATCTAGTAAGCTAAGGGGCATAATAATGATAATAATAATATATTTTTTATAAAGGACTTTGTATTTAGTAAGCCAAGGGAGATGGCTGTATTTAAAAAAGAGGCAAAGATGAAGGCATAAGGTAAGCAATCTAATGTTCTACTAAGAAATGTCTGTTGCACATATAGCAAGTCCTTGCTTGACCTCAGAGTGTTTAAAGTGTGTGTGATCACAGGCACATCCCTATGACTGTACTCCTCGGTACTGAGTGTCTCTCAATTTACTCATGTGTGTTTAGTAGGAGGTAGAAGTGCATGCACATGCATTATATGGTTAGAGGAGTATTTTGTTTTGTTCTATAGTGGTTGGACCTTCACTTAACCTATTCAGCAGCCCAGCCATTTCCTTACATGGGCCTATCAATGACCCTCAGACTTCCAGCATCTCCAAAGCCACGGGGGTACCTCCCATGCCAGCTTAGTGAGAGTGTCTACTTCTGCAAGTCAGGCACTTTGTCATGGGCATGGCGGTTGCTGCAGACCTGTATGAGGCTGTGTAGCTTGTTGAGGAAGGAGTTTCCCACCATACTCTGTGATGCACTTGTGGACACAAGTAAATCTGATGTTATTACACATGACCACAAATGTTGCCTATTACATCGTGGTTATGGTTAGTGTTGTGCAACCTTTAACCTAATAGTTGCTATTATGAGGAAATCATTTTAAATGATAAATTTACTTGCTTTTATTTAGTGCTTTATTTTAGCCCATCGACCACACAAAGTGCTTTACAATGAATGCTTTACATTTACCATGCCACTGTGGCAAGATGCAAACCTGGTACGATTGACCTCCAGGGGCACACTTCAACGCTGAAGCACTGTGACAGTAGAGGATGAGGGAGAATATGTTCGCATCATTAGTTTAGTAGGATTGATGGTTAGTTGTTTGGTAATAAAAAGTAGATATACCGGACGTTGTGTGGTGTATGGGGCATAGGAACTGTCTCAAAAAAGTAATATTATTTCTGAATTTTTCTCACATAAGTATCATAGATTTATTACATTTTTCATATGATTACATAAGGTATTGGCTATGCTATTTTAATTTTCAAGCAAACAAAAAGTGTGCGTGTCCAGCTGGCATATGAACCCAATATCATCACCATTGGTGGTTTGCTTGAAAAAGGTTTTTATGTATATAAATATGTTTTAAATGCTGGATATCAGCGGTTCTGATCCTAGTTGGCATGCATGTCCAGTGAGAATCTGTGGCTTAGACTCCTAATGGTATGGAAGCCAGCTACCACAGATATGAGTGAGAGTAACATATAGAGTCATATGAGCTCGGGCGTTGCCAGGATTAACAAGGTTCACATCAGGTGTTGAGAAACCAAGTCAATGTGATGAGAAATGGACTACTGGAACAAGACATCCATGGACAAGGGCAGAGAACGTAGACCTGGTGGGATTTTACTATGAGTAGACCCCTGGAGAGGGGCTACATGAAGCATTTGTGGGAACAGCTGCCCACTGCTCTTATACAATAGAATGGGTCAAATGCAGAGTATAAATGTCATTGTAAAAATAAAATGAATAAATATAATAGCTTTCCTTTCTAACAGGAGACCTACTTCTACACTGATTTAAAACCAGCTTATGGCTCAAGGCTCAAACATCAATACAGGGGAGTTACTGTCATGCCTTGAGATGAAGAAGCTCCAAAAGGATGACCCTGAATGGCCACCTAGTAGGCAGGAGAAATATGATGACAGGCCCCAATCAGCTGGGACAGACCCCAACCAGTCAACCATCCTTCAAGCCATGAGTGCTGAAGCTTCTGAGGCTCAAATGAGAATCATTGGCCGACTAAAGACGGTCAACACCTGGGTACAGCTTCCACAACTCGGTGACAAACTAAAATCATAAAGAACATCGAATGGGAGAAGGAAACGGTAGCATACGTCTCCTCCAAGTCATATGACGACTAACCCTCTCTACTTTGCACATCACTGTCTTGCAGTGAAAGCACAGTGCTTGGCCATCAGAGGACAACGAAGTAGAGTACTTTCTATCCACTTAACTGCGAGCACCTGGACGACCCAGAGGGGAACACTAGCTGAACCCAGAATACTTGGTCGAACCTACACCCCTATACCCATGTGAGGCTAAGCCAATTATACCCCACTAACTTTGGACCTCCGGCCGTGGTTGGAAACGGCGCAGCTGGGATTCAAAAACCCAACTGCATGATGCAGAGATGCACCAAACATAAGTGCCTTAACCCCCTAGGCCACCGGAGGCCCTTGAACATAAATTTATACAACATCTCGACTGCCACCATAATGGAAACCAACAAGCTTGTATCTACCAGTGCAACCGCAATCCTGGAGATGCTTTGTTCCAGAGTTAAGAATGCAGATCACTGACAGCACCATCCATGAAAGAGAAGGCTGGAATCTAAAGTTCAAGCAAGATAGATGTTAGCCAGTTAATAGGGGTGTATAAAGGCTATGAAAGACCATTTGTAGGAATACAGCAGTATGTCCATAATTGAGGTCCTAGAAACTCAAACAAATGCTCACATCTCTTGCTTTCAGGCTGAAAAGCTTCACTTGAGAAGCAGATCCCCAAAAAATAAATGGCCTGTTTTTTAAATAACTTTTCAAAGTGTGCTCCCACCTGCAAAGTAACAAGGGAACAACAACAGATGCCAAAGAGAAGAGATCAAGCAATATCAGAAGGAAGTATGGGAAAAAGAGCCATGACACAACATCAATGGGAAGGGACTGATTGGCCTAAGAGCAGACGACAGCAATATCAGAACAAGAACCAATTGTCATCACAGTGGGTGGAATCCAGTGTCAAGTCTAAAATATGAAGAGATAGATTGCACCAGGACTTAATATGATTCACGCCTATTGGCTGAAGACGCTTATACACTGAATGGGCTATATAAATAATCTCTCTCTCTCTCTCTCTCTCTCTCTCTCTCTCTCTCTCTCTCTCCCTCGCAGGTGGGGATTTTCTTTCTTTCCTGAGGAAGAGGAAGGAAGAGCTGAAGACCAAACAGCTAGTCAAATTTGCTGTTGATGCTGCCTCAGGCATGGCATACCTAGAAACCAAGAACTGTATTCACAGGTACTCTAGAACTACTGGCCAAATATCAGAGTTTTAGTACTCTAGGTCTAGCTTATGATCTTGGGACCACATAGTCTTTTTATCGCTACACACACATAGATTTTTACTTCGTCTTGAGGACTGATGACTTTTGCATATATTCTGGAGACCAGAAATGTTCCATCTGATCAAAACGTTCATAACAGCAGCTTCAAGCCCAATCTTGTACACAGAGTTCCTCATGGGAATGTTTAGAGGAGTAATATTAAAGAGATTGCCAGAGAATGCTTCAAAGCCATTTACTAGCCCATGCTGCTGATCTTGCATACTGTGCTTGTATACCTTGTGCTCTCTCATTCATTTGAGAAACTCGAAAAGGAAATACAAGATTAGAAGCCTCTTGATGCATGCTCAGTAATCCAGGTAAGGGAATCACAAAAACAATCAATCGGTTCAACTGGATCAGAAGTTTATTCAGAAACATTTCGTCACTTAAACAGGTGACATCTTCAGTCTGAGCAAACTGCAATCATTCCCACCCTTATAAAAAACACAGCGATACCACACAACAAAATGATTGGTTCATATGCAAGTTGGTCATTGATTGCACATTCAGTTATAATGGGTACTATTCAGAGGATTGGTGAATATTTGCAATCACTGCATTATAAGAAGATGACCGATTTACTCTCAGGCCACTGCCCCTGTTCAGCGTCAGGCCCTCCCTCTTAACATAAATGGCCTCTTTAACCCCCATTTCAAACCAGGGTTCCTCCATATCAAGGATGTGAATATCATCATCCTTGAATGAATGGCTACTAGCCTGTAGATGGGTATACATTACGGTACACATTTACAATCAAATGTCCCCCATCACTAATCTTAATTTCACAATCCGAGCAAGCCAACACATCATTTTTAGCATCCTCCCTTGTGAATTTGAAGTGGGTGTCCACTGAGTTAATTTGGTCAGTGAAATGTGGTACATCCTAAGATTTAATTTTAACCCAGGTGTCATCCACATACCTGAACCAATAACTAGGAGGTGTCCCTGGATATGATACCAGAGCCTTCATCTCTACTTCGTCCATATACAAATTGGCCAATATAGGTGAAACTGGGGAAAACATAACACACCCATGCCTCTGCCTGTAGTATTGTATGAGAAGTATGTAGACTGAAGACAAGTTTCAGGCGCAAACACACCTGGTCAGAGTTAACGGTGGTCCTGTTTCTGAAGGAGAGGTCATCCTGTAATTTCTTACGGACCACCTCAATTGCCTCATCAACAGGGACATATGTGAAGAGAGTCTTGACATCAAGTGAGGCCATAGGTTCATCATCTTTCATGTTAATATCCCTCACTTTATTAACAAAGTCCAAAGTGTTCTGAATATGACAGTTATTACTGCCTACCAACGGGTTGAGAACAGCAGCCAGAAACTTGGAGATATTGTAAGTGACCCGGGTTGATCATGCATACAATTGGTCTCAAAGGCACATTCTGTTTATGAATAATTGGACAATGCTATCTTGCTACCTTGTCGATAGCATTGTCCTGTTGTAACTGTTATCCACAATCTATAACTTTCTGTTTGTAACTACAGCATGGATCTTGCTTCGGAGGCTCATAAGTGTCTCGGTCACCAAGAAGCGTCATTACCTGCTCATGGTAGTCTGTCTGGTTTAACACGACGGTACATCTGCCCTTTTCAGCTGGGAGGAGGGAACAGCCGTCGTTGAACTTGGATGTTGGCCTGAGAGTACATCTGTTGTCTTCATACAATGCCATGATAGCAAATAGTCACCAATCCTCTGAATAGTACCCATAACCACTGAATGTGCAGTCAATGACCAACTTCATATGAACTCAGCCTTTTGTTGTGCGATATCATTGTATTCTTTATAAGGGTGGGAATGCCTGCAGTCAGCTCAGACTGGAGATGTCACCTGGTTGAGTATTGAAACGTTTCAAAATAAATCTCTGAACTGATTTTTGTGACAAGATTAGAAGGTTACATTGATATCAGAAAAAGTTTAAATACACTGTCATTGTCAGGAGCTAGTATTTATTGCTGGCTCAAAAGACACATTAAATTGAGACTTCTTGGCCAATGGCAAGAAATCCATTGTGTTACAGCCCCTTTCTGTGAAGTGTACTTTACAGAAGTGTTGACTTATATGACCAGCAAGACAATAAACATTTTGAATGTACTATTATTTCTTTTCTATGTAGAGACCTAGCGGCAAGGAACTGTTTGGTGGGCGAAAGCAGTGTGTTGAAGATCAGTGACTTCGGGATGAGTCGTCAGGAAGACGATGGCGTTTATTCATCTTCTGGCCTTAAACAGATTCCTATCAAGTGGACAGCTCCAGAGGCGCTTAACTACGGTAATGCAGTCCTGCTGTGACTATTACTAGTGTGACGACCATAGGTTCATAAAGCTCGCTAGTTCTTGACTAACAGGTTGGACCCTTTAGCTGACTGGTTGGCGTGCCTGCCTTTGGTGCAGATGATGCGGGTTTGGTTCCTGACTGCCCCCCAAATTTGCTACATTGGTATCAGAAGGAGGATGGACCGTGGGCTATCGGAAGTGCTCACCTGAAGCGAGGGGGAGCTGGTAGCATCGTGTGAGGTGTAAATCAGAGAGCCTCCAGAGAGCCTATTAGGCTGAAGCCTGGGGATGCTCTTCCCGAAGTAAGGGGGTAGTGTAAAGTTCATACAGACATACTAGCCCTTGGTTAATGGGTTGGACGCTTTATCTGACTGGTTAGTGTGCTCACTTTTGGTGTCGACAACCCAGGTTTGGTTCATGGCTGCCCCCCAAGCTTCCTACATTGGTGTCAGAAGTGGGACCAATGTAGTGAACTAGGGGGGGTATTTAGATTGATGTTTTTTTTCCTTTGTCATGTTTAATTTTCCATTTTATTTTCTCTTATTTTTCACAATTGCATGTAAACCACTTTGTAACCATGGGTTTTTAAAAGTGCTATATGAATAAACATTTACTCACTTAACTATCAATACCACTAATACTATCACAAAAAGTTGAATTCATTAATCTGAGATTCGGTATCAGAATCAGTAGGTCATCCAGAGGGCTTTGCAGACGGTACCCATGGTAAATTGCTTCTTCATGCTTTTCCGTTTTTGTTTAGTTTTCAGTGCCCACTCACTGATCAATACATCAGTGAAACACATTCGGGTGTCCCAACTGTCCACTGGACAAACTGAGTGGACTTTTCTACCAGACGTTTTAATAAAATTCCTAGTAACCTGTTGGCCATTTCAAGTTTGTACCGACTGCGACAAAGACAAACAAGAATATACTGACAAGGTGAACAGACCAGGGCACTCCTTAAATTGCGACAGCAGGGATTCAGAGCCACTCTAATATTAATCCACCTGGCAAATGTCTGTCCTCTAGCTAACAGGATGCAAACTATCAAACTGAAAAACTCAGACTTTCCCAATTGTACCACTCTGTACCTCACTGAAACCTAGTTTAGTGAGCACACACTGGACAGTACACATCCTCTGCCGCAATGTCTTGATGCATGCTCAATAATTCAGGTATGGAAATCACAAAAAAGAGGTGAATCAGTTCAACTGGATCAGAATTTTATTTGGAAACGTTTCGTCACTCACAAGGTGACATCTTCAGTCTGATCTGAAAACAAACATTCCCCCACTTATAAACAGTACATTGATACCACACAACAGTAGGCTGCGTTCATATGCAGGTTGGGTGATCAACTGCACATTCAGTGGCAATGAGCACCATTCACAAAAGATGGTGGAATATTTGCAATCACGGTATTGTAAGACGCTGACAGATGTACTCTCAGGCCACCACCCCTATTCAATGACGGTTGTTCCCTATTTACATAAATGGCCTCCTTCACCCCCTTTCAAACCATCGTTCCTCCCTATCAAGGATGTGGTCATCATCATCATCAACAGTTGATTGCGAGTGTGTACCGTAAACCCACACATATGGACCAGCAATTGCGGTTTGACTCTACCAACCTCTGGAGCATAAACTGGGAGTCATCAGGACTCTACCACCAGGCTGACAACGTCCCCACTGACTCAGTGGCTTGGGAGGAAGAGAAGTCCCATATTAAACAGGCCCTGGTTAAGTGTGGTTACCCTAACTGGGCGTCAGTTAAAGCCAGGAAGCCTCCCAGACAGAGATCCAGCAGAGTGGAGGTAGAGGAGGAGCCAAAGCGCAGACCGGTAGTGATTCCGTATGTGGCGGGAGTGTCGGAACAGTTGAGATTCGTATTTTCCAAACATCGCGTCTCAGTTGCTTTCAACCCCCTGAACACACTGCACTAAAAGTTGGTCTACCCCAAGGATCGGGTCCCCTAGCACAAACAGAGTAATTTAGTGTACACTGTTAAATGCCAGGAGGACTGCAGTGACTTGTATATCGGGGAGACCAGACCGACGCTGGCTAAGAGGATGGCGCAGCATAGGAGAGCCAACACGTCAGGCCAGGACTCTGCGGTTTACACCCATCTACAGGCGAGTGGCCACTCTTTCAAGGAGGATGGTGTTCACATCCTTGATAGGGAGGAATGCTGGTTTGAAAGGGGGGAGAAGGAGGCCATTAATGTAAAGATGGAACGACCGTCTTTGAATAGGGGTGGTGGCCTGAGAGTACATCTGTCAGCGTCTTACAATACCGTGATTGCAAATATTTCCCAATCCTTTGTGAATGGTGCTCATTGCCACTGAATGTGCAGTTGATCACCCAACCTGCATTTGAACCCAGCCTATTGTTGTGTGATATCAATGTACTGTTTATAAGGGGAGGAATGTTTGTTTTCAGCTCAGACTGAAGAAGTCACCTGGTGAGTGACAAAATGTTTCCAAATAAACTTCTGATCCAGTTGAACTGATTCACCTATTTTTTGTGATCCTTTGCCGCAGTTTCAACTCCTCTGACCATACTGAAACGGAGCCATCATGGAACACAACGGGTAGGTGGCATATGCTTCCACCTTAATGAAGTACGGTCTAAGGATGTCACTGTGTTGAAGAAATAATGTAGACCTCACTTATTCACATTTTATTAATTATAAAAGGTCCACTTTATGTGTCACAATTAGTCCCTACATTATATGGGACATAGATGGAGCATGGGAGAATGAGGCTGGATGCCCATCCCGACACCCCATGGTGTGTTAGAACCCACAACATTTCTATTCACCAAAAGAATTATCATCATTTATTATGATCAGTTTCTATACACCATCCCAGGGCTGTGTTAAAAAGGTGTTAAAACAACTGGCTGATCAAAATGCAAATATAAAAGTAAATATCTAGACTCCTTTATCATTATCCTTTGGGATTTTAACAGAGGGAACCTCGGCCTTGAACTACTAAAATACACTCATCATAGCATGTTAACGGTCTGACATGGGACAAAACACTTTGGATCGTTGTTACCCGATATGAAAGGATGAATATTGCTTTGTTCTCAGTGCTTTGTACCCTGAAGCTTTCTGATCACCGTCTGATGCATGTTATCCCAACTTACAGACAGAGACTTAATCTTCAACGCTTGTAGTCAAAACTGTGATGAAACGGACTAACTAACAAGTCAAAACTGGAGCCCCAGGTCTGCCTTGATTGCACCAATTGGAGTGTTTTTGAGGCTGCTTCTATGGGATTGGTGGATTTTATTGATGCTATGACTCGGACGTATTACATCAACTTTTGTGAAGACGTGTGTGCCTACCAAAACTCTCTCTACCTACTTCAACGACAGGTGTTGGTTCTCAGTTAAACTCAGGCAGCATCGTCAGGCCAAAGAGGAATCATGCAGGAGCAGAGATAGGATCCTGTTTAATTAAGCCAGGAATGCGCTGACAAAGGAGATCAGAGTGGTTAAAAGTTTCTAGTCTGAATAAGTTAAAAAAATATATTTTCTGCCATTGACCCAGCATCAGTCTGGAAAGGTCTGAAAGACATTACCAACTCCAACTACACCTCTACCACATTGCAGGGAACCATCAACCTGCTGATGATCAGTGTTGCACACAATCGTCCCAGATATCCTCCACTTCAAACTCTCTCAGTGCATTGTACCAGCCTCCATCTGCTAGTGGATTATAAACTTCCTGACAGACAGAAGGCAACAGGTGAGACTAGGTGAAATTAAATCCAGCACCTGGACAACCAGAACTGGTGCCTCCCAGCGACATGGGCTCCCCTCTATGATTCTCCCTCTACACAAATGACTGCATCTTAGAAGACTCATCTGCAAAATTGATTAAGTTTGCAGATACAAAAACCCCATAATTGGTAGTTTAGTGAACCAATTCACCTTCTGATTCCCTACCTGGATTATTGAGCATGCATCGAGTCAACCATCATTGGCCTTAACCGGGATGGTGCTGAAAAACTGGCCCTCTGATAAGCTACAACAACTTGGGGCTCAACACATTCAAAACTACTGAGATGATAGTGGACTTCAGCAGGAGGCTTCCAACACCCCCACATACCATACTGAACCGCTCCGTGTGTGCCATGAAAACCTATAAATTTCAGGACTACAAAATCAGTACCAGTATCTATGGTGGACACCCAACATAGACACGGTCATCAAAAAGTCCCAGCTGAGTTTGTACTTTCTCCATCAGCTCAGCAAGTTTAACCAGCCTCAGGAACTACTGATTAAGTTATCACAAAAGAGGTGAATCTGTTCAGCTGGATCAGAAGTTCATTTCAGAAACGTTTCTGAGTAAGTTCTACACTGCAAGAAAAATGCTGTCTGTCCACCGCAAATCCATCACCGTGGTTTGGATTAGCCATCAAACAGCACAGAGAGAGACCTTAATGGATTGTTAGGTCTGCAGAGAAAGCTATACGTACCAACTTGTCCTCCATTCTAGACTTATATGGTAAACGGACTTGTGTTTATATTGCGCTTTTATAGTCTAACGACCACTCAAAGCACTTTAAAAGGAATGGCTCACATTTACCAAGGTACTAGGTGGGATATGAACCTGGAATGCCTGAGTCCCAGGTGTGCATTCTACCCAATAAGCCACTGAGTTTCTAACCTTCATTCCCATTGGTCATGTGACTTTCTCATTGCTACCATGTTTGTTCACAACCTGGCTGTGGATATGTGTAGTAATCTGTGGTTTATTCTTTGCAATGTGCACTTTTGCTGAATTTCTTTGAAAGTCTTTTTAACTTATGAAAAGTACATTTTTTTCTTGGTTAATGTATCATCCGCCCCAGTTTGTTATCTAGGGAACAGTTTTTCTTTTGCAAAAACCTGAAGTACCTGGTTCTGACAAGTATGCAATTTTCAACTTGAAAGTGAAAATACCATTAAGCCCTAACCGATGAAGAGGAGTTGGCTCATCTATCATGACAATAGAGTTTAATTTTCAGAAGGCCAAATTTAACAAGTCATAATCTGGTGTTAACAAATGCAATGAAAGCCTTTAGATACTTAAATGGTGCTTAAACTTGATAAGATTAAACTACGTTCCCTAGTACTGTAGGGTTTACAAAATTCTACTCCCAAAAACTACATAGTGAAGTAGTACTGACTGTAAGCATTTAAAGTATCAAGTTACTACATCAAGTTACAATGTTACTGCTCCCTTAGCGCTACATGGCAGCTGCTCTCTGCTCCTATACAGCAAGATAGTCTAAATGTAAATAATTGCAAATTTTCTCATGTGGGACTAATAGGGGATTTAAAATAAATCGATAAATAAACTGTACCTTCATTGTTCATAGTTTTTTTTTAATCCTATCCAAATAAACACAATGAAAGTGAAATGTGTTAAGTTTAGGACAACAAATCAACCCTCTGCTATATTTGACAGGTTCCATGTCAAGTGAATGCTTTCCACAGAAGAATGAAATATGTTCGTGGGCCATCTTACCCTGAAATGAGCTGGTAGAGGATTTCATCAGAGACATTTATTTAACCCATCTGCACAAAAACTAGTTGTAGGCCTCTAGAATCTTGAAATTCTCAAGTTCCTCGTGGGTGTAGGCACTCTTTGTTAATAGCGGATATTTCACAATATCTGGATATGTTAGTGAAGGATATTCAGCCAAGCTCGTGGTCCAGTTGTTCTTAGGAATAACATATGGATCCATGTCATCCGCTAAGTTACTCTTTCGATGTTGGTTCTTTGCTTTTGGCTAGTGAATCAAAATGTTTCTTTAGACATTTCATCATGGGCCTGATGATCCAGATAGCTAACAAAGAACAAGTTATGTTTATCTTTCAGAGCCAGGTACTTAAGATTTTGTGAAAAACAACAACCCAAAAACCTCTCCAAACAACAAACCGTTGCAGACAATACATAAAAGGAGGTAAGAATGATCGTTTCTTAACTTTTAAAAACACATTTAATGACAAACGTGGCAAAAGCACACATCACAAAGAATAAACAACCAGTTGCTACACGTACCCATGGCCACATTGCCATCAAATATGAAGGCATGACTGATGGAATAATCGATACATCTCCAGTGTTGGGATATGGGCAGGCAACATCACTGAAGACTCATCACACCCTGTTTATAACTTTTTCCAACGCCTCCTCTCTGGTAGGAACTAGAGAGCACTGTACACCAAAATATCCAAATTTAAAAACTTCTGCAAGGGCTGTCATTCAGGTTGAGGGTTAACATTGCAAACATGCAACCATATATCTTTTATATACTGTACTGTACATTGTACGTATACTAGTATGCTCTGTTATTTATATCTACCTCAGACTTGTATATACGTAATTGTGTTAATTTATTTCAATATCTTTGAGTAATTCTCTGCACTATTGTGCTTTATTACCTCTCATTTTGGGGTTTGCAATGCTCAGGAGGTAAGGTGGTCATCTAGTAATTAGAAGATTGGTGGTTTGATCCCCAATTCCTTCAGAAAGTATGTCAAAGTGTCCTTCAGCAAGACACTGAACCCCTAATTTATTTGGGACGATAAATTAATATTAGTCTGGTGGATACATCTGGTGTATTAACATTTTAAATGTTCATTGATATACAATGTCCCTGTAGGAAGGAAATTATTGTTATTATTCACAAAAAAAGAGGTGAATCAGTTCAACTGGATCAGAAGTTTATTTGGAAACGTTTCGTCACTCACCAGGTGACTTCTTCAGTCTGAGCTGAAAACAAACATTCCCCCCTTATAAATAGTACAGTGATACCACACAACAATAGGCTGGTTTCATATGAGAGTTGGGTACCCAACTTGCATATGAAACCAACTTGCAGTCAAGAAGTCACCTGGTGAGTGATGAAACGTTTCCAAATAAAGTTCTTCAAAACTTCTCCAGTTGAACTGGTTCACCTCTTTTTTTGTGATCTCCATACCTGGATTATTGAGCATGCATCCAGACATATTGTTGTTATTTTTACCAAGATATAGTCGATCACTGTTTATGTATCTGAAGATTACTGTGTTGTTGTGTTGTCATTCTATGAAGTATCTGTGAGAGCCATGAAGCTATAGTCAAATCCATGCAACTGTAAAGCTACATTGTAAATAAAGTGATTCTGAATCACTAAAGACCAGAGGTGTAAGTAAGAGGTGATGTATGTGAAGGTTAAACGGCCATCCACGAGCTGTAGAGATGGGGACACCTAAGACTGCATCTGTCACCATCTTAACACGCTGTGAATGCAGGTATTTCCCAATACTTTGTGTATCGCACGCATGGCCTTTGAATCTAAATAATGATCATGCCAGTCTGCATATTAAACCCGGTCGTTGTTTTCAATAATGCAACTTTGTTTATAAGGCTGGGGAATACTTAGTCAATTGAGCTTTAAGATATCACTTAGAGGATGGCGGAAATGTTCTCTCAATAAACGTTGCGTCCAAATGACGTGATTCAACTTTTTGTGATTTTCTTACCTGGATTATTGAGAAGGAATTAAAAACTACTAGTAGTACTATTTATTAACTTCATAAACACTTCTGCTGCTATGATTGCTCACTACCACTATTAACTACTATTTATATGAGTGTATGTCCTTGCGCATACACATAATATATTTGATATAATTACAGCTGTACTACTACTAACAGCAGTGTTACAACTAATGCTTTTACTGCTACTACTTTCAGCTGCTCCCATTAGTAGTCACCACAGCGGGTTTGATTTGTTATCCGAATATTTGATATGGCAAAAGTTTTATGCCGTATGCCCTTCCTGACGCAACCGCTAACCCTATGGACGGGGGCACAGGTAACGCGGTGGATGCCTTCCAGTATTCATGGACTTGCACCCATGCCTGTCACCATATGATGGATAATTCTTGTGTATCTATAGAATTTATCACAGGAAAGTGTGCATCCTAAATTCCCTTCTTTGTGCAATTTGAAAAGCAAGCGTATTTCCATGAGCAAAGGGTCATATCACTGGTGCCACCAGGTCAAAACCAGCTATCAGATGTCTTGATGCATGCTCAATAATCCAGGTAGGGAAATCACAAAAAGAGGTGAATCTGTTCATCTGGATCAGAAGTTTTGTTTTTGTTTTTTTTAGAAACGTTTCTAAAAAAATAATAATTCTGGTCCAGCTATCAGATGTGGCATCCTCCTGCTCAAAACTCACCACTACTTCTGGTATGATTTCATACTAATGATATTATTATTTGTAATGCAGCTAATATTGTTGTTAATAGTATTGTTGGTGTTCTTTCTAATCTACTACCAATTAGACTAGAATTATTACTGCTAATCAACTACTGCCACAAATGCTGCCAATATTGTCACACCACTTCCACTCTTACCACAGCCATTACTAATACTGCTAAACTATTACTACTACTACTACTACAACTACTATTTCTTAAATTATTCATGTTAGATGATTAATACCACTATCACTGTTTCCAGCCCTACTTCGGTTACTACTATTACCAAAGAACTTGTAGCAATACTTGTCATTTAACATGGGATGGTGGTTTGGTGGTGTCTTTTTGTGTGTGTGTCAGGCCGGTACAGCTCGGAGAGTGACGTATGGAGCTATGGCATCCTTCTGTGGGAGACTTTCAGCCTAGGGGTGTGTCCTTACCCTGGCATGACCAATCAGCAGGCCCGAGAGCAGGTGGATAAAGGTGAGTTGGTGGGGCAATTGGAGACATTGACATAGAAATTAATTTAGATTTAGGTTCTTGTAGGTTAGCCAGCGCAGCAATGATCTTTTTGATGCTACTGTTGGTATAGCTTCTCTTAGGGTTTTAAGATGTGGGTTCCCCGAATATCCTAGCAAAATCCCAACACGACCCTCTCCATTTGGCCACCTATTCATTCCCCAGTTTAATTACCTCAATGTCCCTCCCTCACCACCTCAAGCTGATGTGTGGTGAGCTGTCTGTCTGGTGCTAAAAAGGCTGCTGTGTATCACCCAGGTGGGTGCTACACATTGGTGACAGTTGAGGTGAGTTCCCCCATTTCTGTGTGAAGCACTTTGGGGTGTCTGGATGAAGCACTATATTACTGTAATCCATTATTATTATTGGTATAAGGGGCAGCGTAGCTCAGTGGGTAGAGCGGTCGTCTAGCAATCGGAAGGTTGCAGGAATCTTGCTGAGCTGTAAATCCTTTAATTGTTGATGTATTCTTGTTGATATGATAGTAAAATGACTTTGAGATGGAGATTTGTTCACTTTCTTGTCATTGTGGACATATAATGAAATAACATTTGGTGACCCAGAAACTAGCTGAAATAGAAACATGAGATTACTTTTCATCTTGTTTTTCTATTTTTATCACAAGATCAATAATAGAAATAAAGACATAATTTAAAGATAAATAATTTAAAAAAACAAGTTAAATATGAGGAAGTGTCTTTCAAATATGTCACTCGGATGAGGCACGTAAATAGTGATAGTGTAGATAGTGCATTACAAAAAGGTATAATAGAACAAATGTATCCTTTGTACATTGCTCCAGTATCCTTTGTACCTTGACCTTATGTACTTATTGTATGTCGCTCTGGATAAGAGCATCAGCTAAATGCTTGTATTGTAATGTAAATTTAGGGTAGTCTCTTCTGTTTATATGCATAAAATGCATTTTTGAATGATAAAGATCTTGGTTCTAATGTTGTTGATAACATAAGAAAACGGTATTTTGATTGTATTGTGGCTAACACTAGCCATAAACACGTAGTTACCACATTTTCAGTGGTGTTTACTCCTATTTGTTTCTTCTCTTCTCTCTGTTCACTCTGATCTGTTCTATCCCCCTCCCCCCATCCTCAGGCTACAGAATGGCATGCCCACAGCGTTGTCCAGAAGAGGTGTACAAGGTTATGCAACGCTGCTGGCAATCCAACCCTGATGAGCGGCCCAAGTTTGCCGAGCTGCAGAGGGACCTGTCAGCCATCAAGAAGAAATAACGGTGGGGGGTAGCTAGCTTGCCAGCATGCTGAGCTAGGGGGCTCCCAAAGACATTGGCTCCAAGGAGCTAGAAAGGAGAACTTGTACTGGTGGGATGGCCTAATGAGGTTCCCCTAATACACTGGCAAACGAGTCAGATTAAAAACTGGCTAATGGACAGGCTA
This sequence comes from Regalecus glesne, assembly GCA_900302585.1. Taxonomy (NCBI): domain Eukaryota; kingdom Metazoa; phylum Chordata; class Actinopteri; order Lampriformes; family Regalecidae; genus Regalecus; species Regalecus glesne. The sequence goes on from OMLC01081258.1 coordinate 25,323, forward strand.
AATACCGGCGAGCTTATATACTCGCCAAAAAGCTAGTAAATGAACTGGCTAGCAAGCCAACAAGTAAATTTGCCAACATGCAAAGTAACAAACTGGCCAACTGACCTACTAATGAACTGGTAATAAACTACTTAATGAACTGAACAGTCCAACTTGTGAGCTGGCGTATGAACCAAGTTGTAAATTTGCTGAAGTGCTTGCTAATAAACTAGGTGACGAACCTGCTATTGGTCCACCTAGCAAACTGGCTAATTTGTCTGTCAACGAACTGGCTAACTTGGCTAATGAGACAGTTTTTGATTTACTTAACAAGCAAAACAAGTAGTACAATGGACAGATTCGCTGAAGAGCTCTTCATCAAGCTAGCTGCAGAGAGCTACTTAAGCCATCGAGCCACTTGACGGACGAACAAGCTGAAAAGGCATATGTGACTCTGTGAAAACATTGATAAACTTTTTGCTTGCATCTTCTACATAAACAAAAGACAAATATCTTCATGCCAGAGCAATGAAAACATGTTTTATGGTTACTTTGATCCAAGTAAGTATGTTTTATTTGGGCACGCGTTCATGTTTGCACTCACTGGGTGAAGTCAATGGAGGGGAGCTTAGAAGTTGTGGTTTGATGCTAATGAGGGTAGCGGAACATTTATTGAAAAGTGGACAAAGTTTTACCGATGAATTGAACTAGAAATCACCCATAAATTAAATTTCTAAGATATAAGATGGACATATGTCACATTTAGTTTGAACTTATAGTTCAACTGAAACTTTAAATAAATTATTTTAAATAGAAAACAAAATTCAATGATTATTGAAAAAAATCACGGAATCCCAATGGGTCAGACTTAGTTCACCAACTGACCGATGGTGATGCTGAAGGTGCAATCACTAAATCTCGTCCCCCACCCCAGACTGACCCAAAGAGAAAGATGAAGATTTCAGTCTTAGAAACTTTTGCTTTTTAGAGTGTGTGTGAGTGTGTGGGGGTGGGATTTCCAGACATCGCCTTCTCCTGACCAACATATATTAAATGGTTCTAAGAAAAACATGATTTATTTTTCCTTTCAATGATGTCTTTGCACCTTGAGGAAGATAGAAAAATGTTTCTTTAAATTTCATACTATTTTCGTTCAATTATCATTAATTATGATTGTGTTTTTATTATGTTTTTTCCCCTCTGGGAAAGATCAAAACTGCACTTGTAGTTCATACATTTGTAGTTTGTACATTTGTAGTTATATTTTTTAATCAATTGTTCACATTCATTATATTGTTTTGTTTTTGCTTTTTTCCTGGGTAAGATTGAAAATTATATCTGAAAATCTCATATTTTGTTTTTGTTATTAGAGTAATTAATTGTGATTTTCATTGTGTCTATGTTTTTCTCCCCTCTAGAAAGCTCTATCAGAATATTTCATGATAGGAGTTATGATTGCTCCTTTGTTCTTTTTGTTTTTCTATGAAAGATTGAGCAGTATACCTGAACAATTAGAAATATGCAGAATTTGCTTTGATCCATCCCTTTTGATGTAAAAGGAAAGGGGGAAAATAAAAACAAAAGAAAATAATTAGGTTTCAAGTTCATCCCTGTGGTTTTGTGATTTGTTGCCATTTAATAAACAAAAACCTTTTATATAAACGTGTCTATCCCACTCCCTTTTCTCTCTGTGAATACTCTGCTTGTCTTAGTCAACCCATTGTTTTGTCACCTCTCTCTACTGCTTTACCATTTATGGCCCTACTGCTCTCATATTTTTCTACTAATCTGTGACCTGTTCTCTGTACCACTTTGTGAAACATGTCACTGTATCATTCTCAGGCAAAGAGACTGGATACTAAAGAAAAGCCTAGTATCTATAGACACTTCAACTTTCTCTTGCTCTGTCTTCCATGGGTATTTATCTGTCTGGCTGTCTATCTAACTATATGTGTGTCTTTTTTGTAGAAACCATATGGAAACACTACAGCAGCAATCCGATGTTACGTTGTTATTTTTTTACCTCAATCCAAGATGGTGGTTGGCTGTGTTATGAAAGCCACTTTATTTTGTCATTGTAGGTTACAATGAAGTTGTTTCATTATTTGGAAATTTGTTCTCTGCTTTTAACCCATCCTATTGAATGGAAAAAGAGACTCAACCATCCGTTGTTTTGGTTTGCGTGCAAATGTATTGTTTATAAGGGTGAGGATGCTTATAATCAGCTCAGAATGGAGATGTCACTTGTATGAGTGATGAAATGTTTCTGAATAAAACTTTTTGTCCAGTTGAACAGATTCAGTTTTTTTGTGATAATTATTTACTGATTTCAATTGTCAAAATTGCTACATTAACTTTAACACACTTACACCAATTATAACTAAAAGAAGAAAGAAAGAGTAAGACGGCATAGCTCGGGGCGGCATGGGGCGGCATAGCTCAGTGGGTAGAGTGATCGCCTGGCAATCGGAACATTGCAGGTTCGATTCCCGGTGCTGCATACAGCATGTCGAGGTGTCCTTGAGCAAGACACTTAACCCCTAAATGCTCCCGGAGCGCCATATGTTGGCAGCTCACTGCTCCTATACAATAGGTTGGGTCAAAAATGCAGAGAACAAATTTCCCCTTGCGGGACTGATAAGGGAATCATTATTATTATTATTATTAAGACAGATTAGTTAGATTCCTCTTCAGAAACGTCTTGAATGGCACAACTGGCTGTGATGGAGACTGAGGACAAACTTCTTTCCTCAGGCCATAAGACTTTGTAATAAATAGCATGCAAGCGTACTGTCTTTAGAATCTTTTTACCACCTTTGTAGTATCACATTACAGGCATTTAGCAGACGCTCTTGGCCAGACCGACGTACATCAAGTGTCTTCTCGCCCCACTTTTTACAAACGTGTGAAAGCCACAAAGTTCTCCTGCCAAGTGTGTGTGTGTGTGGGGGGGGTGCAAGTACAGACCAATAGTGATTCAGTATGTGGCAGGAGTGTTGGAACAGTTGACATGTATTTTCAAAACATCACGTTTCAGTTGCTTTCAACCCCTAAACACACTGCATCAAACGTTAGTCCACCCCAAGGATCGGGTCCCCCTGGCACAAAGAGTAATGTGGTATGTGCTGTTAAATGCCAGGAGGACTGCAGTGACTTGTACATCGGGGAGACCAAACAGACACTAGCTAAGAGGATGGCCCAGCATAGGAGAGCCAACACGTCAGGCAGGACTCTGCGGTCTACACTCATCTACAGGCTAGTGGCCACTCATCCAAGATGATGGTGTTCACATCCTTGATAGGGAGGAACACTGGTTTGAAAGGGGTTAGGGTTAGGGTTATCAGTGACTTGTACATCGGAGAGACCAAGCAGACACTGGGCAAAAGGATGATGCAACACAGGAGAGCCAACACCTAGGCCACTCATTCAAGGATGATGTTCACATCCTTGATAGGGAAGAACGCTGGTTTGAAAGGGATGTTAAAGAGGCCAACTCGTGATGTGTGTGTGTGTCTTATTATATATGCATGTTTTATGTATTTTTACATGTGTGTATGCACACACACGCGCACACACACACACACAGAGAGAGAGAGAGGGAGAGAGAGAGAGAGAGATGCGAATACCCATTTACCAGAGCGTACCTAAAACCACTTCTCCACAATTGTTTGAAGCTGTGTGATGTAGCTTCACTGTGCTTGTTACCCGTCAATATTGTGCTACACACACTGCAGTAGGTGTTTGTCTGACGTATAAATCAAACCAGGGGTAATACTAATAATTTAGTCTATATTCTAGGTGCTGTGTGAGAACCTATCCGTAGAAATCCACCATATACAACAAACGACGAAGTGGCCAGTGCAGATGCTCATCTCCAGAGGTTATGTGTAACTGATGCACACTAGCATGGCAGCAGTACATGGTGAAGTCCTCACACCCCTAACCTTAAGAACGCGTCTAACTGGTGATTTAGAAATGCGTGCCTTTCGCTCAGTGGTTAAAGCGTTCGTCTCGCACGCCGTGGGTGTGTTGTAGATGATGAGATGGCAGTTTCAGGCCCTTTGAGCGTCAGTCAGTACAAGTTCGACCACATGTACTCGGAACTGGCGTTGTAATGTTATTTACTGATACCATCACAGTAAGTTAAAAAAATAAACAAGTTGACTCTTACAGACATGTCATATTTGAGTTGTGCAAAAAAATTGAAGGTTTTTGTAATGTTGGGTTTGCACTATGTTTACTGAGTTCTGATGGGTTTGTTGCTCACGACCAAAATGTTGGAATGAATTGTCATGATCTTGTAATTTTTCTTAATGATCCAGTTAGCCTTCTGAAATAATCCCCACTACCCCACTGACTCACTTCTCGGTCCATATTTTACTGCATTCCGCATGCGCGGAATTACCAATTAACTAATGCGCGCCGAAAACCGCTTACTTGATTGAGACTGATTGTTTTAACCTGTGTGATGTAGCTTCTCACATAGCTCAATATCCTATCCTGTGTTACACTTCACTCTGCATGTTGTCAATCAGCATTTTGCCATGTACACACCCTCATAGGTGTTATCACCGAAGTTTAAATCAAACGAGGCGAAATACTAATCGTTTACTCTTTATTCACGAGTGCTGTGTGAAGACACATCGTTGGAACTCCACCGTCTACCACCAAGAACTAACTGGTAAGTGCGTATGCTCTATTCCAAAGGTCAAACTGGGAACAGGACTTCTAATGTAATTAACGGACATGTCGTATTTAAACTGCCAATTTGAATGTGTTTGTAATGTGTGTTCACTACATTAACCGAGTTTCAATGGGTTTGTTGCCGACCACCTTAGTGTTTGAATGACAGCGAGGCATTATCACATTTGGTGTGTGGTTAATGGTTCACTACAATTAAAGTGTTTTGGCTCATAATTAGTTTTCATGAAAATAAGCTCTGTAAATGGTGTGCCGTATTTTTTTAAGGTCACTATTGTATAATTTTTCTTTTACAAATCCATCAATTTTGTGAAATATTCCCTGCTGCAGCAGCACTTCAATGATTCCTGTATTTTTTGCTGCTTTATGCATGCGCGTTTACCTTTGCACGCCGAAAACCTCTTCAAGAGTTTGTATTAAACCGTGTGATGTAGCTTCACTATGCATCTTGTCAGTCAGTATTTTTCCATACCTACTGCCGTAGGCTTTATATCCGATTTTAAAATGAAAGGGGACAAAATAATAATCGTTTACCCATTATTCACAGCTGCTGTGTGAATACACATCGTTGGAAATCTAACATTTACAACCAATGACTAGCTGGTCAGCAAACATACTCAGGGCATGCTGGGAACTAGAGTTCCATGGTTATTAATTTTTGATTAAAAAAATAATAACTAGAGTCATACAGAAATGTCGTATTTTAGTGGCATAGCTTGGTGGGTAGAGCGGTCCTCTGGCAATCGGAAGGTTACAGGATAGATCACTGGTCCTCCAGAAAGCATGTTGGGGTGTCCTTGAGCAAGACACTCGACCCCAAACTATTTCCGGTGCGCCATATGTTGGCAGTTTGCTGCTCCTATACAATAGGGTGGGTTAAAATCCCCCTTGTGGGACTGATAAGGGAATCATTTAATTTTAATTTACCAATTCGAATCAATTTTTAATGTTGGGTGCTTGATATATTAATTGCATTTTGACAGGTCCTTTTCTGACCACTGAAGTGTTTGAAAGAAAGCAATGTTAGTATATTTGGTGTGTGGTTAATAATGTAACTCAGTAAAATGGAAGTGTCTTCGACTATTATTCGTTGTCATGAAAATTAATATCGTAAATGTTGCCCCTCTTTTCTAGAGGGCTCTGTTTTGTCATTTTTCATCATAAATCTGTTAATTTTCTGAAATGATCCCTCCCCACGTTGGCACGTTTAAATTTCTGGTGAGGTCCATGCATTGGGCCTGTGTGTTTACCAGTGTGCACCTAAAACTGCTTCCTTGAGACCATTTTAAGCTATATGATATAGCTTCACTTGTTTCCAGTCAATGTTTTGCCAAACACATAACCAGGGTTCCGTGTTTTGTCTGGCATAAATCAAATGAGGGTTAATAATGTTTTGCTCTTTCATCACAGGTGCGATGTGACAGGGAGGGCCAAAGTGAACCAGTAAGAGTCGCTGTGGGTGCAGGTCTTTGCTCCAACCAAGCAATTCCACACCTGATTCTATTAGTCAATCAATTCTGTTTGCTAAGGACCTTGATCAGTAGACTCAAATGTGTATCTTCTACTAATCAAGGTCCTTTGTAAAGAATATTTGTTGACTAATAGAATTAGGTGTGGAAGTGCTTGGGTGAAGACACATCTGTGGAACTTCACTATCTACAACCAATGACAAAGTGGTCCATGCAGATACTCAACAGGTTGTGTAAAAGATTCTAGCTGGCATCAGTACGTCATGAAATTCTCACACCCCTAGCCTTAAGAGCATTTCCAACTGCTGATTTTGTAGTCTGGGCCTTTCACTCGGTGGTTTGACCGTTGGTCTCTCATGCTCTTGGTGTGTGGTAAATGACTAGTTGGCAGGTCCATGACCTTTGAGCCAGTGTCGGTGAGTATGACTTTGGCCACGTGTTGGGAGCTGGAATTGTAATTTTACTAACACGTAGGATCACAATCGGTAAATTAATAAACATTCAACCCTTACAGACATGTTTTTTTACCTGCCAATTGTAATGTTTTTGTAACATTGGGTGTTGAATACATTAATTGACTTTCAATGGGTTATTTGTTTACTCGTTATTCACAGGTGCTGTGTGAAGACGCATTGAAAGAACTCCCGTCTACAACCAACTGGTCAGTCTGTATGCTCTATTCTATAGGGCAAGCTGCAAACTGGAGTTCTAATGTAATTGACTCATAACAACAAATTGGGTAGATTGAAAATATAACTTGATTCATGCAGACACGTCTTGTTTTAGTTATGCCAGTTTGAATTTGTTTATACTGATGGGTGATTAATGTTAATTAAGTTGACGGGTTTGAGGCTGACCACCAAAATGGTTGAAAGAAAGTGACCTGTCATCATATTTGGCATATGGTTAATGGTTTGATTCACTGAAATTAATGTGGCTTTGATTATAATTAGTTTTCATGAAGATGAATACCAAAAATGTTGCCCCACTTTTCTTGAGGTCACTATTATGTAATTTTTCGGTATAAATCAGTTAATTTTCTGAAATGAACACCCTCACCATACCCTACGCCATCAACCTTCAATGTCTCGTGAGGTCCATATTTTCCTGCATTGCACATATGCATTTACCAGTGTGTGCCTTAGACTGTTTCAAGCTACGTGATATAGCTTCACTTTGCTTGTTACCTGTCAACGTTTTAACACGGACATACTGCTGTAGTTTTTATTTCCTGTGTTAAAATGAAACGGGGAACTACCTATCGTTTACTTGTCACACATGTGCCTTGTGAAGATGCATCCATGGAACTCCCCCCGTCTACAATCAACAACTAACTGGTCAGTGTGCATAGTCGGCTTTTAAGGTTATGCTATGAACTGGAGTTCTAAAGTAATTAACTGATAACCTCACAGCAGGTAAATATTTTTTTAATCTCAATTCCTACAAAAAGGTCATATTTTATTCAGATGGTTTTAAAAAAAAAACTGTTTACTTTTAATTGAGTTTCGATGGGTTTGTTGGTGACCACTGAAGTGTTTGATGATAGCGACGTGTTGTCATATTTGCCATGTAGTCAATTTTTAGGAGTATGTTGCATGAGTATTTACCAGTGCGTGCCCAAGACTTTTCCTCAACATTGTTGTCAAGCTGTGTGATGTAGCTTAATTTTACTTTTTACCCTTCAATGTTTTGCCACACACCTTCTGTTGTAGGTGTTGTGGTTTTCTTCTGATGTGTTGATCAAACGAGGGGTAATGCGCTTCATTCACAGGTGCTGTGTGAAGACGCGTCCCTTTAACGCCATCATCCATAACCACTAACTGGTCATCGGACATGGTCAACTACAGGGCATGCTCAGAGCTGGAGTTCTCATGTCATTAACTCATAATGTCACATATTCCCCCTATAAAAGAAATCAAGACCTAGGATTTCCCAAATAACCTCATGCCATAACTATTATCCCTGTATTATGTTAACATTACGTATTTCTTTCCATATCTATTCTTATCGCGGAAAGGAAAATAATGAATACAATCTCTAAACATTCACTGTCAGATTTTTTTTTCCTTACAGCTTTCTCTCTTTAATTAGGTAAATGACGATAAGTAATAGTGGGTATACCACCATGAGCAGTCCTTTTGGCTTTTCAGCACCAGGGAAGTATGCAACTATAAAAAGTTCTTTTTTCCTTTTAAGCTATTCTCATCAAGTTTCAGCAGCTGGTGACTTGAACACTGGTGTTAGACCATTTTCATTGTGGTCTTACTCGGATTTGGATGGTTCTGCTATTGAAGATTAGTGTGATTCCTCCTCTGAGACAATCTATACTTTCTGCATCCTGTAGGAAAGGGGAGCCTCTGCTTCCTCCACGTGTCCTTGCTGTCTCAATGCAACTGTTGATATGTGTTTAAGATGTACTTTGTCTGCAGGCTTCAAGGTAGGTAGTTGTTTGGCTGACCTGTCTCATAGGCGTATGTCTTCTGCTTTTTGTTTCTCCTTTCCATGCGTGACCTTGTGGACACCCTTGGGTGTCAACAAATCCTCACTAGTGGGTAGGTTGGAGTGAATAGGTTAACCCATCAGCAGGGTCATGTTCCGTTAGATCAACAAACTTTTCTGAAAGACATCTCTGTCCTGGGCCTTCTTCATCAATCCTTTGACAGTCTTTACAGAGCTTTCTGCCAGGCTTTTGGATCTTTGGTAAGTTGGACTCGACATAGTGTTGGAATCCCCACTCCTTGGCAAAGGAAGCAAACTTGCGGCTTGAAAACTGTTAGGGCCATTGTCCATGAAGGGTTCACAAGGAATGCAGAGTCTTGCGAACATGTTCTTGAGGTAGCTGACAACTGCTTTGGTTGATTTTTGAATGGCAGTTTTCCAGACTACCGGAGGTCAAAAAAGTTTGTTCCTACTTTATAGTAAGTTCTGCTGGGCACAGGTTAAGGCTTCAGTGGTTCTGCTTGATGTTTAGATCTGTTGATGAGGCAAATTTCACAAGACGCGGTTGTCTGGCGTATGTCGTGATTGATTCTTGGCCAGAACATCACATCTCTGGGCCTGCATTTGACTTGTAGTTGCCCCTCGTTCATCTTTTAGTGCATTTCTTTATGTAATGAGGATGGTATGACAAACTTTCTTCCCTTCAACGCCATTATCCACCGCTGTGAGCTCCGCTCTGTTATTCCAGTAGTCCTGTGTTCTTATGGGACAGTTCCTTTTGTTTTTAGGCTATTTTTTTGGTATTGTCCTATCTAGTTCTTAATTGTTTCATCTGCATTTGTCTCTTTCCTGATTTGCTTGGTAATGGTGGTAGACCCTGGGAGCCATGTCACGACCATGTAAATGTATCCCTCGATCTCTGCTTTGGCTGCACTTTACTTCTTATCCATTGTTCTGGACAGATTGTTGGTGGTGAACTTATTCTTTCCAGGTGTGTATATCATCAGTACATCGTATTTTTTCGCAGTCTTATTAACATGCGTTGTATCATAGCGGGACAGTCATTCAGTGGCATGGACACCTGAGGTTTATAGTCTGTTTCCACCTCAAAAGCTGGCCATAAACATATTGGCGTATGTACTTTCTAGACGCTCTTATTCTGTTTGTGCATGCCTTTTTACTCTGCACTGGTCAAGACTCTGGTTGCGTAGGCCACCGGTAACCACTCATCATATTGTTGCAGCAGCAGCGGTCCTGCAATACATCTACAGAGATCCTGCTGCTCTTATTGGAAATTTAGAACTTCAGCATGGGTTCTAGTGTTAGTCTTGTTCAGTTGTAGAAAGCATTGTTCATTCACATGGAATTAGATCCACTAATTTATTTTTTCTGTTAGAGTGCAGACTGAGTGGATATCTGCGGTGTAAACTTGGCAAGGCAAGTCCCCATCCTTAGTACCCGTCTGACCTCATCTTTTTTTTGGGTCCGTCCCATTTTGAGGCAAAGTTCATGAGATGTCGTTTTCTGGTGTAGGCTGTGATTGGTTCTCGGCCAGAACATCACATCTCTGGCCCTGTGTTTGCATTTGACTTCTAGGTGGCCTTCATTTTTCTGCGTTGCCATTTCTTTATGTAATGAGGATGCTATAACAAACTCGTTCCCCTTCAGTACTGTCATCCGCCTCCTGAGTTCTGCGCTGATTCCAGTAGTCCTGTATTATCTTTGGACAGTTCCTTTTGCTTTTAGGCTATCATTTTTGTATCGTCTCATTTAGGGCTTTCATTTTCATCTGCATTTGTTTCTTTCCTGATTGGCTCTAATCTGCCACGGACGCTAGCAACCATGTCACAATCATTTCACCGTATGCCTTTATGTCTGTGCTTTTCACATTGTCTGTACTTTCCTTCTTGTTCACTGTTCTCGACAGATTTTCAGCGGTGAACCTGTGCTTTCTGGGTATGTATATCATCTGCACATTTTTTTCAGGCTTTATTAATATACAGTGTATCCTAACAGGACAGTCCTTCAGTGGGATGGACACAATGGACAGGGTCAACTACATGCATTAGGGTGGATGTAATTTATCCATGACAACGGATCTAGGTACCAGGATTTCACAGATTGAATTACTTGCTGGTGGTTGTCTGCGAGAAGAATATTATCATCTACATGTGCTAACTGTTCCTCTCTTTACTGGCGCTGGCAGAGCTTATGCTCAACTCTACAGGTAATGGTGAGAACTTGAATTCTAATGGTATTAACTTATGACATCACAGTAGCTAACAAGACATGCTGTCTATAATGTAGGTAAAGAAAAGGAGAAATTGATTAGAAAATAAAATAATCTAGGCATGACGATATATATTGCATGGCAGGTGTGTGGTGTTATCTTACATTTGTGGAACTCTATATCAGAAGTATTGCACAAAACAAACATTGGGATAGCAACAGTATATTAGTGCTAAGTTTTAATCTTATTTTTTTTCAAAATATTTATAGGTTCTTGCTTCGTTATATCAACAAAAAAACACTGTTGAATCACCTAGCTTGCTGTGTAGTTTTGAAACGAAACAAATTGACTAATATTATCCTAACACCGGTCTTAAGTCCTAACTAATGCTTGGCTTTTGTTGTTTCTGTCCATAGGGTAACATCATGCGATTTGAAGTCAGCCAAAGCTTGATCTTTGCCAGTACTGCATGGTGCCAGTGTACCACATCCCATTTTGTTATTTTAAAAATGACAAACTTACTGCACACAATAACGTAGGTGTTAAGACAATGTATTACATGGACTCTTATTACCACATCGTATGCATTTTACCCCAGTAGACCCCACTCTATCCTTGATGTAGGATGCCCATTACCAGTGGTGCCTGTCCTTCTGGCATACAAGACACATTAGCTTAACTTCATCACACGCGTTTCTACCATGTAATATCATCTTCTCCTTAAAGAAGAATTCTACTACTGGTGGTGTCTTTCTCCCAGCTTTTAGACAAGACGGCATACTTGGACACCTGACTGCAAAGGT
>OMLC01081260.1:0-11878 GCA_900302585.1 Regalecus glesne
TCTCTACTGTTGGCTACGTGGTGGGATTTTGCAGAAACACAAATGACAAAGAAAGTAAGACGTGCTCTACCACCTGAGGCAAATTAGTCATTTTGACAAAAGATTTTAATTTTCCGATGTGTAAGCTAGCTTTTCTGGATTTTTAGTTAGCTAAAAAACATGTTTCAGAAGGGCCAACTTTAGTTTTGCGGAAGCAGTGCAAAAAAAAATCTGTTTTTTAACGTCTAATGTTAAGTGTCCAGTCAGGATCTATTAGGTGAATGATAAGTAACATTAGCTGCTCTGATCACAGTGTATTTGCCGATAGTTGTGCTCTGCATCTTGTTCTGAGCAGTAATAAAGCTTTCCTCATTACACTGGGAAGAGAGAAAACACTTGTTGGGATGGAGGTTGGTGTACCTTCAAAGTTCATGGACATGCAGGACTGATCAGGACACTGGAGGTTGAGGATATGGGAAGATGTGAAGACTATCTAGTATGATATGTATTTACCTTGTGCTCCCATCTGTGGTCCCTCTCTCTCATCTCTCACCAGCTCCTCAGGTTATCCGAAAGATCAGAGGAGAACCATTTCCAGATGCCTCTGGACACCTGAAGCTGTGGTGCCAGTTCTTCAATGTGCTCAGTGACTCCACTATCAAGTGGTATAGAGATGAAGAGGAAATACTAGAGGTCCAAAGAAGGTAAAATAACTGCCCAGTCTTACAACATCCACATTTTCTCTGAGTAAATATCAGCAGTTACATGTGTGGTATTCCAGTATCATGATCAGTGATCACAGAAGTTGCTCTGCTGCTATTATTAGGAACATTCCTAAGCATCCAGTACAACGGGACAAGCTGGACAAGAACAAAATATGAGAGAATAATAGAGTGAGGATGGGCAGGTTTTAACTAGACCACAGACTGTATCCTGTAGCCATGTCATTCTCTCCTTCTCCCTGCAAAGCTTCTCAGCTCATGTGGCTGTGAACCCCACAGCTGTGACAGAATTCTGAAGCTCCGGCCAGACACAGCCACTGTAAACTGAGACACTATTTCGCCATCTCCAGGGGGCATTAAAAGTCTATATTTGTGCTATCGATTGCTGTGTCAGCAGAATTACCTCTGACACGTTCACCACTTGTCTCACACTGACCCCTTGTGGGTCCATCTTAAAGTCTTTGAAATCAAATACAATGTATTTTGGAGCTTATATGAGTTCCAATGTCCTTCCTTTTGTTTGTCCAAGTGGAGGAGATGAAAGCCAAGTGGCGCTAGCCATTATCCAGGCATCCAGCCTAGACTGTGGAGTATACGGTTGCACAATCAAAAATGAATATGGGACCGACACCACTGACTTCCTGCTCAGCATAGACAGTAAGTTAGGCACGATGGTGACTTGTCTTCAACTCGTGTGATATTTAACAGTAATGCTACAAGATATATTCATCTGTTCGTCTCGGTTTTTTCTCCCTTAGTTTTGTCGGAGATCCTGCTAAAGGATGATTCTGAAGGTAAATCTTCCATTCTGCTATGTATCATATCAGCAGCCATTGGCTTTTTTCAGTAGATCTATTATAATGCCATAATGACATTATAATTATATTGCTCCTCGAGGATGTACTTCTTATTCCATCCCTTGCAGTTGGGGAGGAGATAGAGATGACCCCGCTGCTATTCACCAAAGGCCTTGCAGACTCGGGTTCCTGGGGTGACAAGTTCTTTGGTCGCATTATGAGCATGGAGGGGAACTTTGGGGAGGGATGTGCGCACAAAGTAAGTAGGATGAAGGTCATCTATGGTCTGGATCCTCTGTTCGAATCTGGAAGCACCTGCATCATCAAAGTTCAAAGCCCCATTGCTTATGAGACAAAAGCGGGGAAGAACCTCGCAGACAGAAACCAAGAGATTACCAAGCAAGTAAGTTGTAATTTGAATTAAGTTCTTCAAAACAACAAGTGTTTCAAATATTGTTATGCGCCTGCTATTCATTCTGAAAGCCATACATAGGAATGTGCTGCCACATTCATTGTTAAGCAAATGGCTTTGTTTTAAATTGTTGGTACCACTTAGGGGCCTGTTGATTGATATAGTCAACCATCATTGCTAGATTGGCAGTGCATTCATCCACTATAATGAATCCTTTGTTTTGCCAGGAGTGCAAAGTCCAAAACATGACTCGAGAATACTGTAAAATCTTTGCTGCTGAAGCAAGAGTTATTGATAACTTCGGCCTTTCCCTAGAGTAAGTAATAGCTGGACTTTGCTGGAATTTGTGATTTGACAGTCAAGCTATGACAAGGTAACAACTTTTTAAGAGTACCAACCACTTCTCAAGTCCACCCTTATTTATTTTTTTTCAATCTCACCAGAGTAAATCCCCAGTACCTCATGTACCGGCCTGCAAACTCTGTCCCATATGCTGCAGTGGAAGCTGATCTAAATGGTGTCTTCTCAAAGTATTGTGGGATGGATGCTAAAGGCAGGCTAATTACAAGAGCCATCTCTGAGGTGGAGCAGAAATGTTGCACTTTCCAGCACTGGATTCATCAGTGGACTCATGGCAACTTACTGGTCACGCGGTTAGAGGGTAAGACTCATTAACAAGATTGGTCAGATATTGGTTCAGTCTATGATATGATAAATGATGTGGTCTATCCTCTGTGTTTTATTATTGCAGGTGCTGGACATAAGCTTACCAACATAAGGGTTGTGACCAAAACCAAAGGGTTTGTATCCAAAACAATGTATGCAAATGTTACATCGTATGCTGTTTGGGTTCACACATGATGTTAACCCCAAATGGTTTGCATATTTCAGGTATCAAGGTCTTACAGATTACGGTTCTCCGAAAGTACTTGAACAGTTCCTGACCCAACATCAGTGTAACTACTACTGTGGGCTTCTTGGCCTGCGACCCCTGAAACCCATGGATAGCCTGCAGCAGCCAACAAAAGTGAAGGTTTCTAAGAGTCCCCTACTTAACCGTAAAACCAGCATAGGCTCCTCCAGTCCCCAGCTGCAGCGGAGAGGAACAAATAGCCCTCAGATGACTAGAAAGGCAACTTCTAGTCCAAAAATGACTAGAAAATCCCAAGACACAGATGACAACACAAAACCCCAACAGACGGAAGACAACAGTTCAGATGCCAAACCCAAGTCTGTGGATACTCTCATGGTTGTTCAAGCAAGGTAAAATAAAAGAAGGGCTGACCAGAACCGAACTGCTCCAAACAAACATTTGGGATTTTAATATGTGGCCACCATTTTGTCCTAGTTACAAAAGTCAATATTGCCTTGAACCACCTAGTAAAGAAGGCCAGGAAATGTGCAGGTATTAGGGACAATCAAGAGACAAGAAAAAAGAGGAGGGGGGGTTGTTGGCCCCTCTGTGTGTCTGGATTGTTTCGTAACTTTACTGTGAATTTTCAAACAGCGTAATTGCTATAAGACATCCACTTCTTATCAGTTAACTGCTTAATTAAGGGGAGGAGCAGTAGTCTGATTAATTGCCTTATCTTATTGCAAAAGGCCCTGGATTTACAGGTCCCAGAGCCAAAGTTCTGTTCTTTTGTTTTTAAAAGAGGACTCGACTGTTAAATGGTGACATTTTGACAGTGGCATAGGATGAAAAAAAGCATGTGTGTCATCTCAGCTAGACAAGCTCAGGTGTGATGTATTTTTTAGGTTTGGCAAAAGCTGCAGGGAGTGCATCATCCACTATGTACATCTGTGATGTACCTACTGCAATGTGTCTAGGGTATGAATGTTAAGGTTTTCTTTTTTGTTACTTTTAGACCTTGTTTGTGCTTTGCAACTGAGGAGTTACAACACCATTATAATGTCGTAAACCATATGAAAGAACTATGCTTGTTGTTTGGAATTACAACACCATCCTTAGGACACATTCACAGGCAGTTTTGTGAGCTCATATTGCCACAAAGTCTTCCGGCAGTTTTTGGGGATTTTTTTTAAAAAGTCCGTTATACTTGCATACGCTTTAACACTGTATTGATCCGTTAATTTTTTTCCACTGCCTTGGTGAATGAGTGTTGTTGAGTGTAACTTATGGACGGCAAGGGACTTTCATGAAATAAACTCTTTAACTATGGAATGCACATGCTCATTGAGATTCAACCATATGAGCAATCAGTTTACTAACTCATTTGGAGCTGACCCATGGACCATGGAATAAAGACACACTACATGCACAGTGCGTCAGTGTTTTCAGACAACTGGTTGAGCTGTTAGATTTTTATGCCAGGCTTTTCTGGTTCAAGGTTCAGTTGAAACGACTGTTTAAGAGCAATTGGCAACGGGCAAACATTTGTCTGACCTGCTACAATCTGATTTTAGTTAACCAAAACCACTGGGCTCATTCAGTTGCAGGCCAGCAGGTATTTGCAAACAATGCATGTGTTATAAAAGCTATGTTTAACTTTTCAAAGATGAATAACCAGTCATAAAAACTCTTCATTTCCATTCTGTGTTCTTAGTTTGGAACATTTAATAGGCAGTTTTAAATAATACATTTTTAAAAGATGAATTAAAAATGCTTTTGGCTTAAAGATGAATTCATATTGCATATACAGTTTAGTTATATACAGAAAACAACTTAATAGATAAAAAGACAAAAAAACAATAAAACCAAAAGTAATGCTAAACAGGAGTCAGCAGTAAAGAGATTATGACAGACACTGAAATGTGGAGACATGGGGTAACTCGAGCAATAAAACCGTATCATGAGCATGTGTACATGGAGTGTAAGTTAAAGAGAAACGAGTAGGCGAGTGGGTGAGGAGGTGAATGGGTAAAAGGGTGAACGAGTGAATGAGCAAAGGAGAAGTTGAGTGAGTGAGTGAGTGAGTGTTTAAGTAGTCGGATGAGTGGCTGGGTGGGTCAATGATTGAGTTGGCAGATAGATGAATGATTGAGGTAGAAAGTGGGTAAGCAAGTGAGTCAGTGTGTGTGTAATTGGATGAGTGAGTCGGTGTGTGTGTAATTGGATGAGTGAGTCGGTGTGAGTGAGTGAGTGAGTGAGTGGTTGAGCAAGTTAGCAAGAGAGTGATTGAACAACAAAAATAAATGTGCACTGTCATTTTTTGGTATGTGAAGTGTCAGCTAATTTTCTAAAATAAAGTGTAAAACATTTGTGTCCAAGACTGATTTGCTTTTTTTATCTCAAGCTTTTATCTGGTAAATAGAAAATAATAATTATATCATTATTCAAAGTGAGAAATAAAAGTAAACAAACATGACTTTTCTTGAAACGACCAGAAATAATTTCTGAATAAATTTGCTGAGCTCTTTTCTTAAAGACATGCTCTGATGTTTCCACTTTGAGCAAGAGCTGATGTAATTCATGCAGAAAGTGCATTATGAAAGGACAGGTTTTTGTTATGAGTCAAGTCACAAGTTGCTGATACTGTATATGCTGATATGCTTTCTTAATTCAGCATAATAATTAGAATTAGATTGCTACTTACATTATTCATGTCAGCACATTATCTCTTCCATAGGAAAGTCTAATTACAAACTGTCACATTAAAAAGGCCACAACATCTGGTAAAATAATGAGTAGCATTTGCCACTGGTCTCCAAAGTCCCTCAAATGAGATGGTCCCGTTGTTTATAGTGCTGCAAAAGATTATATTAGTTCATTATTATCAGTGCAAGACAGGACTCGGATCCTCTGAAGATATTCAGATAAACACAAAAATGTTCCAATAAAAAAGTCTATGAGTTGTTTGATATCTGGTTATAGTCATGCACCAAGAAAAACCAAAAAACAAGCTCTAAATTTGTGTGGCATTATTCAGACATTTGAGATGGAAGTTGCTAAGCTAAGACCAGTTTGGCTCTTAGATATAACTGGGAGATCAGGTTTGGCTTTCTGGTTCCTTTAGTCTTATAACCATCACTAATCCACCAATGCTGAAGAAATTATAGTCATAGGGACAACTGTGACACATCTAGGGCAAATCAATTTCTGTCACCTTCAATAAATAGCATCATTTTAAAGGTAGTATGATGGGGATTTAGTTAAAATTTTGCTAAATTCCGTTGCTCCTAAGACTCCTATTTGTTTGCTTTCGCACTGAGCCACAGTGGCTCAGTGGTAGAGCACCACCGAGTCAGATGTAGCGGGTTCGATCTCATCATGGGGCATCAGGAAAAGGGCATCTTCCCTTAATCCCCCTATATTCGATAAATATAAAGCATTTTTACTGGTCACTAAATTTAAAAAGTACTAAATAGAAATAGGTCAATTTACCATTCACTAGTTAATTTTTGGTGATGGTTGTGTGACATTAACAAAAAAACCAAGTGTAGTCCACTTTGACCTGCTTTTTATAGACACACAAGGCTACAGAGACACTTCCTGGTCAAATGATATACTATTAAAGTGTTGGCCATTGATAGTCCAGTTTATGATGTCATGCAACCAAAGCAGGTCAGCCATTGGATCAAACTTAACTGTCTAGCACATTATAAAATGCCTTTTGGAACCTCTAAACGGAGGGGTGAAAAACATAGAATCCAATTCATCAGATAATAACACATGATGAAATCATATTTTGCGGAAAATTTAAAAGATCAGCGCAAACAAAAACAAAATATTTCAAATGATCAATATTTTCACCTTTTTTCAGTCTGTGGATGCTAATATTTAAGGTATGTAATTAAAAGTGATAATCCGAGTTTACCTTTCAAAGAGGTCATCGCAGCAAGTTGGAATGTTCACACCTGTGTCATTAGAAGTCTTGAATACTTCCACGCAGTCAAGAGGAGGCACAAAAAGTATCCCTGAAGGACGCATTTTAGTCACACATTTACACAGTTTTGCAAGGCAATTCCGAACAGATGGTGCAATCTGCACTACAGGATTTAGTTTGGGTACAAATTAGCTTGAAATTTAGGAAAATCCATACCTGCGATGCACGCGTTGAGAAGAGATACACATGTCCCTGTGAATAGGCCTCTCAACACTAAAGATGAGACATCAGTTCTTCTGGATGGGCATATGGAGGCTTTGAATGAAGAAGTTGATATAATCCGTAACAGGAAACATCCTAAGTCATTTTGAACACACTTGCAAAGACATTTCAAGCAGGATAAAATGTTTGGAATGGGATGTTACTCACAAAGGCCCCCGATCACAATGCCCAAAGAGCTAAAGTTGGCAAATCCACAAAGAGCGTACGTGCATATCGTTTCTGATCGGACCTGTGGCAGACAAAATGCAAGAGTAAGATGTTGCAATCGTGCACATGAACAAAATTATTTCTCCAGATAGTTTTTAAGGCCCCTTTTGTCGCTTTTTACATGTATGTCCCCATTCGATGCATCACAGAAGATTATAGATTCGAGCTAATTTGTATCTACCATCCCTGTGTGTCATTTTTTGATGTTGGGAGGAAACCAGAGCACACAGGGGAAATGGACACAGACATGGAGGGGACCTGAAAGTCCACACAGAAAGTACTTGCTATGGGATTTGAACCAGGACCTTCTTGCTGTGAAGGAGCAATGCTAAAAGCTACACCACTGTGCCACCCCAAGAGATACAGTTAGCATTTAGCACAGCCACAATAGCATTTAACCTGGCACATTAAATCAAATAAGAAAATAAAAATAAAATCTATATCAAATCTCCACAGGGACACACTGACTCACTGAGATCCATTGCCTTTCACCTCCTATAACTTCATCTAGTCCATTTATCTTGTTGCTCTTCAGTCCTGACAGTTTCTCATAAGCCAGAAACTCATTTAAGAAAAGCTTGGTTCCAATTAGCTCTGCCACGATAAAGGATTCCTCGTACGGTATTCCCATCATGAAGGCCACAGGCATGAACACGTATGAACAGATGATCTGTGGGTATGAACAGACAACATATCTTCAAGATCTCTTAAAACTCTGCTCTAAAAGTCATGAGAAATCACAACCAACAAATCGACCAAATCAATCATCGGTATGACTCAAAACACACCTCAAATGTGATTGTAGGATATCCCACCATACTGCCAAGCCAGCTTAAAGCTGCATTTATGAACTCGAGGATGGCTAGAAAGGATATTAGATTGACAGCTATGTTAGCAACCAGACCGATCGATGCAGATGCTCCGCTACTGGCAGCCTCCAGAATGTTCTGTTCATCCCTGTGGAAAAAGAGACAAAACTTAATGGGGCACACTAAATTAACAAAACTGAAACAGCAGTGAAATATGATTCAAAGGGAGGACTGCCGACCTACCCACAAGCAACTTTAATCTCTTTCTCTGACTTGAATGGGCTCTCCTCTGTCTCGGGGTAAGACAGTTTGGAGAGAGCCAAGGCACACGGGGCAGCCATCACAGAGGCTGCTATCAGTGAGGATGCATCGATCTGGGTGGGGAGATGTTCCACATCAGGAAGAAGTGAAGACAGAGTTATTCGGGGGATGAACACCTGAGACTCTATCGGACATGCACAAATTGAAATTGTGGCTTCTCTCTTGAGTGGAACCAGAAATGGTCACTGTACTGTATTTATATAGTGGCTTTCTAGTCTACCGTGCACTCAAAGCGCTTCACAATGCACGCCTCTGACACATATCCATCCATTGATTATGGAGGCTGCCATGCAACGCACCAACCTGCTCATCAGGAGTAGCTAGGGGCTCCGTGTCTTACTCAAGCGCACTTCGACACGCTCTCTGGAGGAGCTTGGGATTGAACCAGCGGCCTTCGATTACCGGATGAACCGCTCTACCTCCTGAGCCATGACACCCTAACTAGGTCCATTTCTTCCAAAATGCACTTACGATACTTTGGACAATGCTGCTTTCTGACTTCCAGGGCATGCCTGGAAGTCAGGCGTAGCAGGTCCATATGCTGACGTGGTAGCTCGGTGGATGCAAGGCATTCATTGTAAAGCGCTTTGAGAGGTTGCTAGACTAAAAAAAAGTGCTATATAAGAACAAGTCCATTCACCATTTACAACTCCTCCTATTCATGTATAGGTAATTAGAGAGCAAAAAGCAGCTCAACTCACCCCAAACGAGATAAAGGCCCCCATTACACTGCCAGCAATGGTGGCAAATCCCCCTGTTATGACAGCATGGACCTCAGATTTAGTCATGTCCTTCAAATAAGGGCGAATGAGCAGAGGCGCCTCAGTCTAACGAACAAAAAACATGGGAAAGAAAGAAGCAATCAAGTAAAGTAATCCCAAAATGGCTTTAATATGTGGATGTAAATTTGACTAACAGTACTAGCATTTGTCTCGGCCACTTATGTCAACGCTATGGGATATGCTCAGTTCATAAATTGCTATCGATTGGAGACCTAGACTTGGGGCGTCGCCAAAAATACCTGTCCAACAAATATGTTCCCAGCAACACTCAAGGTCTCAGTGGGTGAGGTTCCCATCGTTAGCTGCATAACCCATGAGATCTGTGATGGACAGCAACACATGGTTCTTTGTCAAAATACACCACAGAATGATGCCCAGCCGGACATGAAGCAGTGAGGAACACAGTCTAATGTCTCGTGCCTCACCTTCACAATGAGCCACTGCATGAGGCCCAGGAAGTAAAGAACTGACATCACGCTGCTGAAGAAAACGATGATGGGCAAAGCCTGGGGAGGCCAACAGAATATTAATGACCAACACGTTCAGTCTGAACGACTCATCATCTCTATAAAGAGCCCGTATTTGGACACCGGATGTGTCATTGTACACCTACTTGAAAGGCAAAAATATTTGCAATCAGGTCTCCAAAAACAAAGGACGAGCCAGCTTTTGTGTAGTTCAGGAATGTCTGAAATGAAAGGGCGTTGAGACAATGTTAGAGTTATGACATTTTTCAGAATATATTCCTCATTAACATTTCTTCATGATAAACACCGATTCACTCATTTATATTCTCCGAAAATAGGTTGTATAGTGCTATCAAATAAAAGAGTTTGTTTGAACTGGCAAGTGTTGTGACTGCAATCAGTTGTACCATAGACTTTTTTTTAATGCATACCTGCCACTTATTCAGTCGCAGTATTGCGATAAAATAAAGATAGACCCTACAATAAAAGTGGGTGTAAAGATAAGCACAAAAAAATATGAAAGAAACCAAAATGGCCCTCCTGAAGATAAGCCATTTTGCTCAAAATGATACCTGCACTTGATCTCCGAGCCATTTGAACGTTATGAGCCCTGGCTCTGTTCTTATGACAAAAAGGCCAATGCAAAACTGCAGGCCAAGTCCCCAGAAGACAGGCCTCCATGATATCTACAGAAAAAAAAATCACAATACAGTCAAAAAAAATGGAGTCAGTTACCCCAACTGTAAAAAGCAGAGAAGCTAACCTACAGGAAGTCATCAGCAAGACGTGAGTCATTGCAAATACACACGAGGCCAAATGACATCCAAAGTCTAAACAGCTTGACGATAAGTGATAACACCCAAGAATGTCCCCACTCCGATGTCATGAAAGGACTCATTCATGACTGGAAGGAGTCTTCTTCTTTCAGCTTGTTCCTTGTTTTTTCAGGGGTCGCCACAGTGGATTTTGGCTTCCAATGGTACCCTTGTGAGGGCACAGCACCAATGGGGTGATCTTGACCAGTCCGGTACAGTCTTAACAGTCCGCATACTGATCCGACCAAATTTTGCATCGGATCCCCTTCCTCACAAAACCATTAACCCTATGGAGGTGGTCACAGGTAAAGCACTGGATGCCATCCCGGTATTCACAACTTGAAGGAGCAAACGTCCAAAACTCACTGCTGTCCGATGTGCAGATATGATGAATAAAATCAGGATGAACATGCAAGCGCCTCCAAATGAGATGAGTTGTTCGGGACGTTTAGCTGTGTCTACAGCGAGCCAGGTGACTAGCAGGGCCACAACCACGAATATAAACACCCTACAGAGCACAGAACACATTCAACAGATGTGTTGTAAGTCACTCGCTGATCCCATCACCCGACTTTGTTGTCATGTGAAGCCAGTAGAAGTGCTTAAAGCTAAAGTGGATCTACTCACCATTTAATCCACTTCAGGTTTAATTTAAACCATCTCACTGCTGGACGAAAACACTCACTGATGCTCTGTCCCTTGTATGTTTTTAAAAGATCATAGGCTTTGGAGGCAACTGCCAAACTGGTCAACACCACCAGAGCAGTGGCCCTGTGGAAATCCAACACACAGGCTGTGATGAAGTACGCCACATAACCTAGATAGGATAAAATCAGAGCTTGATCAGCAATGAGCCTAACAGATGACTAAACAATAGCCAAAGCAGTCTCGCAGGATAATTTGATATGTGCGCCACATGACTCGGTCATACAATATGGCCTTGCTTCATAAACAAAAAGAGCAGTGAGAGGATCGTGTGTGAGGAATGTCACTACGCGGGATGTTACTAGGTAGTCAGTTGAAAACATGGCTGTAAAATAACAGCACAAATGGTCAAGCTGTAAGAAAAATAATAAAATACCTGTTCCTAATAAGGCCACCATTATGTATTTGATGGTTCTTGAATGAGCCTTAAGACAATCCTCCATGCTATTGAATAGCTTGGAAAGCCCTCTGAAGTGCAGAAGAAATTAGAGGTTAGTTACACACACACACACACACACACACACACACACACACAAATATGTTCAAAAATGTTCCCCTGTCTCTAATTTGTTGCCAGAGCAAGCTTTGTTTTTCTCATATCATCACTTCATTAGTATAAGATTGTCATATTTTACCAACACTCTGAATCGCTTAAAGACAGCAAAGTTAAAATTCGACATTTCCTCGAAAAAAAGGTGCAGGAAATCCTGCACACACACTGGCATGCGTGGGCATTTCAGCAACGTGGTGCCGTGGATTACTTGGTTAATATATGCAAAGGGGGGGGTCTTTT
>OMLC01081261.1:0-17656 GCA_900302585.1 Regalecus glesne
TAGCTCCGGATCCTTTAAAAGGGACTCTTTTCTTGCTCGGCTCTGCGATACGTTTGGTTTTTAATTTGCACTTGCAAACAAAACCTTGTTTAATGAGTCTGTAGAAGAACCCTCGCCTACATGCCAACTGCCCTGCAGCTTCACCTCTTTTATTATTTCTTCATTGCTGATGGTGTTATTTTTCTCCATCAGCCGTCTGAGCGGTGTCCGGGCCTCTTCTGCCAGGTCACAACACACACACACACACACACACACACACACACACACACACACACACATGAAAGCATGGAGCAGAAAGCAGAAACACACTAAAGATATGCAGCAAGGAAGTGCTAAATAATACATTTTAGAAAGCTACTATACAACAAATTTATGATGTACATTTAATATTTGACAATATTGGTCTATTTTCTCAATCCATTCTGACCTCATATCCTGCTATGCTGAGCTGGATGGAGACATCTAGTGGTTGATTAGTAACTCCAGCTGCAGAATTGACCAATGACATGAAGAGAAGGGGGAACCAGATTATACTAATTAAGGTGAAGATGATGAAACCTCCCATTCCATATTTTACCACTTTCTTCTTCTTCTGTCCTGGAGGGTGGGGGTATTTCTGGAAAGATCAGAGGGAGATTCAAATTAATATAGTGATAATATTATTGGAGATTGTGGTACCCTAAGGCGAAGTATGGCTCAGTGGATAGAGCGGTCGCCTGGTGATCGGAAGGTTGCAGGTTTGATCCCTGGTCCTACAGAGAAGTGTGTCGGGGTTTCCTTGAGCAAGATGCTGTTCTGCCCTGTGATAGACTGGTGACCTGTACAGGGTGTACCCTGCCTTTTGCCCAATGAGAACGGAGATAGGCTCCAGTTCCCCCATGACCCGATTTTGGATAAGCAGTTGACAATGGATGGATGGATGGATGGATGGATGTGGTAACTTAGCGGTAGACCATGCGGGTCAAGAAATGATCAGCGTGGGGTCAGTCTCATCACAGGGCATCAGGAGAGGCATCCAGCCTCAATCCCCCATGCAACATCTAGGTCCATAGCCACCTCAAACTTGAGCACTAATTGTGACACATAAAAACAGGTCTTTTTTTCATAATAACATAACTGCATTTCTCAGTTGAAAAAAGTTAACACACTAACAATATTGAGTCAACAATGTTATGTTTATAGAAGAAAAATATAGCCTCGTCTTACTCACTGTAAATGTTTAGTGATGCTGAAATAAAAAAAATACAGCCATTTAGCAGACGCTCTTATCCAGAGCAATCTACATCAAGTGAGCAGTTAGAGGTTCAGTGTTTTGCTCAAGTACACCTCGACATGCTATAGGGAGGACCGGGGATCAATCCTGTAACCTTCTGATTGGCAGGTGACCGCTCTACCCATTGAGCTATGCCACCCTATGTATATAAATGGTGCATATAAAACATCCAGAAATTACTTGTCCAAAAAGTTTGATAATAATAGCAATGATCTCCTTTATAGGGACAGTACATATTAATGAACATTAGAATGCAAATATGCCAGATTTAGCCACCAGGCTAATTTTCATCTGCTGTCCCAAGAAACTAGGTGTTCAGTGTCTTGTTCAAGGACACTTTGACAACCTTTTGAAAGAACTGGGTATTGAACCCAATCTTTGGATTACTAAATGGCTGGCCTAACTCCTGAGCTATGCTGCCCTTATTTCCAAATTGAAGTAGATGATGCACCACTGTTTTATTTAAGTTTGTGATTGTATGTATCAGCAATTTGTTAGTAATACCAAAAGTGAAATACACTGAGATGCAAATTGTAGGCATGCAAATACATAATTATAGACACACAAGCAACACAAGCATACATACTCACTTTCTCAGATTCTCTCAAGCATTTTAGTATGAATATGTTAGCATAGATATCCTCTACACAGATCCAGCTGGACAGAGACAGAGTGGTGTCAGTCCAAACCCAGTCCATCACTGCCCTCAACTCAGTCAGGAATGGAACCAATCTGAACCTGTAGGGAAAGAGGGGAGAGAAGAAGACATGAAAGGAGAGGAGAGGGTAAGAGAAGAGAGGAAAGAAGGAAAGAGAGGAGACAGAACGAGAATAGACGAGATGGAGGAGAGGAGATGAGACAACACATAAAGAGAGAAGGAGAGGACAGGAGATAGAGTAGTAGAAATTAGACAAGACGAGAGAAAAATGAGAAGAAAGCAAAATTGTTCAAAGCAAAATTATTTTTCTTAAAAAACATCTAAAACCTGTATTAAAATACATTTTATTATACATGTGATTACTCTGCAGATGGAAAAAATGAAACATCAAGGCAATCCTGAAAAAAGGTGATATAATTTTCTTTTAACCAAAGTGCCCTGAATGTCAAGTATGCAGTGAGTATGTACATTTTTTATTATTTAGACAGTAATTATGATTTTAACATCAGCCTATTGATTTACAACACTGGTCACACCCTTGGAAGAGGAAGAGGTTTATGTAGTTGTACTGCTTAGTCAGGAAGTTTCCCAGCACACATTTGGGGTAGCCACATTTGATCTGGTAGGCAGATAGGCCAAAGTAGATACACTTGACCAAGTACCAGACCTGAGCAATCGGGTTTCTGTTAAACCTCCTGTGAACACACAAAACACAATGGGAAGATGTCATTGATGAAAAAAGTCAAAGTCTCCTTTTAGCTGTGATTTCTTAACTGGAGTAAAGGATGAAAGCCTAAACCTAAGCAGGTGGTGGACAGCATTTTCTAGATTATACTAATGCACATTTTTTTAATCCAATCTATCGATCAATCAATCAGTCAACCATTGAAGCAAACTTCATTAATATGGTATTCTTCTTTCATGAGGCTGTTTAAGACATTTTGTTAATGTTGCTATTGAAGATCTAGCAGAGCATCAGCAAATCTGTATTGTGTCTAAAGCTTTTATAAGTCAGAGTGCCCTTGAAACATTGACATGAGTTTTTATTTTGGTGCAATTTATTTTTCATTATCATCTCTCAGTCAGTTTCAACCTCATCTGATGGACAGTACATGACATGTTAAAATAGGATATTCGCTATATGAATATAGTGTGAGAAACCTGTTTATATGTCACGATTAGTCCCAACGTTGTGGGGGTAGCCACGGACTTTGATGGAGCTTGGGGGAGATTAAGACTGGATGCCCATCTTGATGCCCTGTGGTAGGTCTGAACACACTGCCTCTGGCTAGTCAGGCCCAAAGTGAGTACTGTAACCACCGAACTGCCGTGGCTACATCTATATGGATTTAGTGTAACTATGAATAAAGAATGATTGATTGACTGGTGGATTGACCGATTGGTCAACTGATCAAGGCAAAATGGTAATGTAAAATAAATATTTTTTTAGTTTCTTTTCTGATTACTCAGTACAAGGGATATTATTTGGAAATGGAAGCTTATCCAGGTAAAGGTTGAATGAATAAATGAATTATGTAGAACAATGAATGAGCCAGTAAATCAGTGACAACATGAATGAGTGAGTAAATACATTTCGAGAAGACTAACCAAAGAGAAAAATTAACTATGTCACTAAGTAACTAATAAACTGACAAGTTAGATAAAAATGAAAGATAAATGAATTAGGAGTAATGAGTGAGTGAGAGAAAGTCAATTAATCACATGAATAAATGAAAAATGCTTTTGGATTCAGAAATCAGACCTCTCAGTGACCCCAGGGAGGATGAAGAACATCCAGAAGTGAATGCCAAACACCAGAACCACCTGGAACACACATTTCCCAAGCAGGGACTTTTTCAAATACAGGGCCCGGTCTACAATCATGGTACCAAACTGGATCAGCAGCATGACCAGGAAAGCCTGTGGAACCTGGTCCTCTGACAAGGACTCTGTGATGTCTGCTGCAGCACTGTATTTCTGAGACAGAGAGAGAGAGACAGAGAGAAAGAGAGAGAGAGAGAAAGAGAGAGCTCATGAAAATAGAAAGAATGAGACGCAGCCAGACAAGAAGAGAGACATAGAGACAAACCGATAGAAATAATAGAGTGAGATACAGAGAGACATGGGAAGAGCTAGAGACTACAATATAGCAGGCTGTAGGAATCAGGACTGTTGATGTTACTATCTCCTTTAGTAATTGTACCAGTCAAGAGAGAATGTATCATGTGTGTTTAAATGTCTTTGTGAAGGAATTTGCACATGTGTTCATCAGCATTTTATGTATTTACAATTGACAGTGTCGAAATAGATTTTATATATAACTTAGTGTTTTTCAAAGTAATTCAAGTACTTGTATTTATTTCAGTTGACTTGCACTTAATGTAAATGTTGGTCATTTTAAAATGGTTTACTTTCATGCGTTTTAAATGAACTAAGTCATCTTGACTATACAGACTATTTACCCCGAAAGCCCAGTATCCATAGATAGTGACGATGAAGTTAACAACTTCAATTAGAAACATGAGGGCGTAGACATCACACACGGGGCTGTATTCTGGGTGGATGATGTCGTAGAAAAATTGCCTGATGGGAAGGTAAATGTGCAGGGCACTGTGGAGAAGAAGGCAAGAGAAGTGTACATTGAGATGCAGAAATGAGAAGCTAAAAAGTACAATAAGATTATTCAGTAATCAAACCTTGACAATCAGAAAATAAAATCAATTTAGATTTTTGTCAGCATTTCATGATACCAGATGTGATAAATTTTACAGAGCTGGCTTACACCATTATCCATCATATGCTGTATGATGTAATGATAGACTGCTAACCACGTGCCCATTAAATCATCCAGAATACTTCTATGTGTCTAAAAGACCTAACCAAACCATGTTAAATCAAACCAATATGGTTTGATGTAACTATTAGAAGATCCACATAAAGAAGTTAACATTTTAAATGTCATTATTTATCATAACAGTTTGAAAAATGTGCATTGCATTGTGTCATGAGACAGGCAGAGATCCCGACACAGGACGCAACACTGCGCCTCACAATTTGTATCTATTTGTGAAAAAATAAAAGGAAATCCCTCATTGAGAAGCACAAATACAATTACTACATTGAAATCCATTTCAATATGAGAACCTACGCACACTTCTATGACAGCAGCTTTGGCCTGGAGCATCCTTTCTTTAATCTGCTGCCTGATCATCTGTTTTCTTGTCAGTGGAGCCTTATGTCTTTTCTTCCTGCTGTGGTGCTTCTTGGAATTCACCTCTCCAATAGAAAAACAAAAAATTTAAAACACAACAACCCTTTTTGTAATCACCAGTCATATATCAGAAACTCCAATTTTCAGACAGTAAAGTGGCCTTTATTTCTCTTGGGCATTTCTTGGTGGAGATTGTGCATTAATCTCTGAACTGTGAATCTAAGGAAGGGTATCACTGAAAAGGCGTGCTTAGTCAAATTTCCTTAGATTCCTAAAAGTTCTAAAATTGGCAACCGATTGAGCATCTAAATGGATATTCGAGGTGAATTTTCAAAACAAATACTCATATAATGTATTGATGAGGAATCTGAAAGTGGTCTGGCTGACTAGAAATGGATTGCTCTACCAAATCAAACCAAACCCCAAGATGTTGTAACCAATAATAAGTATTATTAGTACTATTATTATCATTTCCTTATTAATGCTCATAATTAGACTCTCAGATCAGAAGAACTCCACAAGAGAAGGAGATCAAAATGTGAAACATGAAACATCAGACAACTTCAATTAAAAATCTTGAAAATCTTAAGAATTTTAAAATGCAGTCTGTGTGATGCCACAATTGGATTCACACAAATGAAAGTGCCTTTGATATCAATTAGTTATGACTAATTATTGAAAATATTAACTTCTAGACTCCGTTGAATCGCCTCTCATCCGTCTGGAGAACATGGAGGTAGTGGAGGTTTGGAGAGCAAGGATACGCAGCTTGTATCGACGTCCTCTCTCCATTCCTGGTTTATCTCCTGTCATCGTCTTCTTCTTCTCCACTTTTTTCTTCAGTTTCTTGAAGAAGTCAGGCATCTCAACCTCCTTGTTGTCCCACAGACCATGGCACTGTAAAGATTAATGGACACGTTAGATAATTTCATCAAGTCTGCATTCTCCAACTGTGGGTCAGGTTGAAAAATGGACAGCAGAAGGACAGCTTGTGTGTACCAATACATCTTTATCAACACCATGGATTTAATGATACTCTTTTAATTATAATAAGCATGGTACCTTTAGAATTGAACGATGGAAAAACAGTGCTAGCAGCTGGATGAGGTCAAAGAGAACGTAGCCATCTTTCTTCTCCACCCCTATGATGTTGGGCAGGGCAAAGGGCCGTTCAGCATTGATGCCTCGATAGGCAGACGTTGTCCATGGGAAGAAGCCAAACTGGAAGAAGTACTTCACAACAACTGTCAGCTGTGAATAGATGAAAAGTAGTGGTAGAGAGTTGGCCTCCCAAAAGAAAACATCCCCCGTTAAAATAAAATATGTAGACAAATATGCAGACAACAGTGAATGTCAAATCACAAAAAAAGGTGAAATGATTCACCTTTTTTGTAATTCCATTACCTGGATTATTGAGCATGTATCAAGATAGTGCATGTCAAAATTGTGCAGTAATCATAATATGAAGTAACTTACCTCTGTGTATACAATGGCAGTCATCCAGAAGCGTTTAGAGGGCCTGGGCACCGATAACATGGCCCAGAGGAAGATGAGGATAGGCAGAATCAGGGAGAGGATTGAGGCTGACAAAATGTGATTGAGAATGATGACAAAATAACACAGCATCTCTGACTTGGACACCATGGTGTTATAGAGGGCAAAGAGGAGCCTCAGTGGCCTGGGCAGCGACTGGAAGAACTTGTCAGACTCTGAAATCTCCTCATTGTCGAACATACTATGGAAATGGAAGAGAAGTAAAGGGTTGCATGAGGGAGGAATTATGAGACAAAGACAGAGAAAGATATGAGTAGAGATGGAGATAAGGGTGATCAATTAAACTATAAAATTCACTGTTCTATGATAAGATTTATCATATAAGACTAACGATGTCTTCAGCCATAGGATGGATCAATACGAATTGATAAAACAAAATATGAAATTGATGCGCAATTGGTGTTCTATTAAAAAGAAAACAGATCTGGGCAAATACATCTTTGTATGCTTTACAGTACTGAAACTATTCAAAAGATTAATCTCTTAGCATGTTCATCTCATTTCAACATCTTTTGTTTTTCAAGACCCAAGGAAAGTATTAAAATGGTTTAATCCTAGTCTGCTAAAACTACATTTTCCATGTCAACGAACTTGTCGAGCAGCAGTTCGCTGGCAGTAAGATTCCTGCTGTCTTGACTCAAAGGCCTGGGAGATTCTGGGAGATTAAGGCTTTTCTCTTCTTCAAACTCCCCCAGATCCAGGGAAGTGTATTCTGAGTAATCAGGGTGCTCTTTCTCCTGTCTTTCCTCTGGTTCCTCCACCCCTTCTTGCATCCACTCCTCATACTGTTCATCTTCCTTTTCTTCTTCCTCTCCTTCTTGTTGTGTTTTCTCATCTTGTTCATTGTCCTCCTTATCTTCATCTTCCTCATGGTCTCTCCTTTGAAGGGCAGCATCTTCAAGGCTTATGAAAAGAGGATACAGTTAGATATACATCTTGTCCACCTTGCAGTAACTCAGATATCGGATACATTATTCATTCACCATTGTACAGTGTAAATCATTTACATGGAACTACTTTAAATTTTGTCTACTTATTAAGTTATTTATGAATTGTTTATGAATCAGTTAGAATTTTATATAAAACATTTTTTTGGGTTGCCAGGTTGTAAGCCTCCATGTTACAAATATGAAAGATTCTCCACAGCATTCTCACAGAAACCAGGTGACTTGATGAGGATAAGTTAATTGTTGTAGCCCCCCTAACCACAAGCTCAATCACTACCAAGATTTAATATAAATTAATGACTGTAACTAGTTGCCACTTCAACCACACGGAAATCAACTTCAGCGAGAGATTGTCAAGTTATTTGTATGCTGCTTGCCGAGAATGTGTATTGGTAGTCGTCGCCACTTATATATTAATTCTTAGTTAATCTCTATGAAAACACTTTGTATCGTTAAAATGTGGGCTCCTAGCCTGGCAACTGAAAAATATTTAGGTTAATGCTTGATAACACTTTACAGTTGATTTATATCACATTGATGAATTAATTACTGACATTAATAAATAACAAAGTAGTTACATACTTATAAGCCCTTTATAATAGATGCCTCTTTGTAAAGTGGAAGTATTTAAATTAGCTCATTTAGCAGACACTTTTAAAAAAGTTGCAGAGTTGCCTACTGCTGGGTCAGTCTCTATGATGCTCCTCTAGAACGTAGATAGGAAAGAGGAAGCTGTAGAATGTGACTCCTCCAAGTCACGTGACGACTAGCCCTCGCCATTTAGCACGTCACTGTCTCTCGAGCACAGTGCTTGGCCGTCGGAGGAGAACGAAGCGGAGTACTTTCCCTTCACTTAGCCACGAGTAGCTGGACGACCCAGAGGGGGACACTAGCGAACCCCGAATACTTTATCCAACCTAACCCCTATACCCCTTAGCCAATTATGCCCGACTAACAATAGACATCTGGCTGTGGTTGGAAACAGCAGAGTCGGGATTTGAACACCCAACTGCATGACACAGAGATACACTGAACACAGGTGACTTAACCCCCTATGCCACCGGAAGCCCCACATTTAGCAAACACTTAATCCGAACTTCTGCGACCCGATACCGGATAAGCGGTTGACAGTGGATGGATTAATCCAAAGTGACTTACAGGAGTACGCGGTAAGCAGATAAATTTAAGTGTTGTCAACAGGCATCACACTTACAATGAGAAGAAATTAGTCTTAAAAACGCAGTTAAGAAGAAGCAAAACAAAATTCAGGAAAAAAAAAGTAAAGCAGAGGTTTGGATTTTTTTCCCTTCACCATAGCAGAGGTCCATCGCTGTCAAAGGAAGGCAGGTCAATATTAGCTGTCTTCAGAAGCCTCCGTCTGAGTTGGTCAGTGGTCGGCTGCAGAACAGGAGGATCATCGAGCTCCTCTTGGGTGGGCTGGCGGGAGCCCAGCATCGTCTCATCTGTCATACAGCTGGGAGAAACCAGAAACATTAGCAGCAAGCTGGATGATGAGTAGAACATGGCTGTGTGTAAACATACAAACATATCTACATGCACGCACGCACACACACAGACTTGTAAAACATTCATAGAGACTCAAAAGGAGACGACATCACAACACAATCACACAGCACTAAAAGGTAAGGACAGCGTTAAGTGCGAGTACATGAAAATTAAGATAAGATAAGATATTCCTTTAATAGTCCCGCAAAGGCTAATTTGCAGTGTTATGGCAAAGTGGAAAGCAGGACAGAGGCAGAAAAAAATGTGTAAAACTATAAAACAATAAATGAAATTACAGAGAAAGGAATGTAATTGGATATGCAATGAAAAATACCATGGGGGTAGAAGTTTTGAATCAATGGGCAAGAGTGTTTTGTATGACTGTCCAGACATTACCT
Source organism: Regalecus glesne (assembly GCA_900302585.1). Taxonomy (NCBI): domain Eukaryota; kingdom Metazoa; phylum Chordata; class Actinopteri; order Lampriformes; family Regalecidae; genus Regalecus; species Regalecus glesne. Next base: position 9,548 of record OMLC01081261.1, read on the forward strand.
GGAAATGCTGCTGCCCCAGGAAACCTTGGAGGCAGTGTTCTTCAGCTTGGTGTAGGCATGGTGGGTGGAGGGAATGGTAGGGGGTGAGGAAGGGGGAGACAGCATGTCATCCAGGTCGTCCTGCGTGGACTGTGTGTTCTGACGGGACAGCCGAGTCTCATAAAATTGCCTCACACTTTGCTGGCTCACCTCTCGACCCTGGAGTGCCAGGGTGGCAGGATAGAAAGAAAATCAAGTCAAGTCAAGTCAAATTTATTTAAAGAGGACATTTAAAATACAACTCATTTTGACCAAAGAGCCGTGCAGACCAGAGCAGGTAGCTAAAATACAAATACTGGAAGAAATAATAACATAGACAACAAGGCACATAGCTTGTAGGCAGAAATAAATGACACATGGACATAGGCACAAGCCAGAAATCACCCACATCAGGATTCAAACACTAGATAATAAAAGTACATTTTAAGCCAGGACTTAAAAGAGTTGATGGATGGATCAGATCTTATAGGGAGAGGAGTGCTGTTCCACACTCTAGGGGCTGTAACCACAAAGGCATGGTCACCCCTGATCTTAAATTCAGATTGGGGAACAGCCAGGAGTCCAAAGTCAGCATGATGGACCTGGAGTGGAATGGAAGGTTAAAGGTCTGTGATATATGAGGGCTCCTGCCCATTTAGGGCTTTATAAACAATCAGGGGAATGCTAAAATCAATTCTCAACAACACAGTCAGCCACAATATTGATTGTGTATGCTAATTTTCAAATGGATTGTCTCAAATTGCCATCCCACCTTCCTCTGCTGTAGGCCCAGCAATGCCCTCTCAAACTGCAGCACCTTTGAGATGTCCCGGCTTTCCTTACAGAAGCAGTTCAGGCTCTCAGTGAGGTCATCAAGAAGAGACAGGATGAAGACCCAGCTGAAGTTCAGTGTGCTAATGCAGCGCTGGAAGAAAGTTTCTGTCAGGGAGGAAAAATCATACTAGTGAGTCAAGACTTCTTTGTCCTCTCGATTATACTCTGTTACAAAACTGTTATTTGAGCTTTGCAACCTGTAAGTAGTATAACTGCAGTAGATTTATAACTTAAAAAGAGTCTTTCAAAAACTCAGTAATGGGCTGTAAAAACACTGTAGTGGTTTTTATAATTTGATGAAATGTTGAGCCACTTTATTTTCATATTTGATGATGAAAATATTAATCTCTACCGTTCTCCTTTTCATCCTCTTCCTCGACACAGATGTCATTCAGCTCATCCTCACCAGAGTCTGCTCTCTCGATTCCTGTAAGATGAAATAATTCAGAAGGTCCATTAAAATGGGTGTATATGTATACAATCCGTAGTCAAAGCTACTGCACAGATCCAGGTTCATTTTTACATGTCACGATTAATCCCCATGTTGTGGGGATGGACATAGATATAGATGGAGAATGGGGTATTAAGGCCAGATTGCTGTCACCCTGTGGTGGAATCGAACTCACAATGCCTAACATGGAGATACCCACTCTACCACTAAGCAACCACAGCCCAAAAATCTATTACAAAGATGGTAAAATTGAACTTATGTTTGTGTGTATGTGTGTGTGTGTGTGTGTGTGTGTACGCCTTCCAGAGAAATTAGTAATGGTGAACATTTAACAGCTTTAGAATATGGCTCTCTACAGTGTCATCAGTAATGCATTTAAAAAAGTTAGAAAGATCATACTAAATAAACAAATAAAATTTCACAATTCATACTGCAATATGACAAAAACCAAAACCAAAACTAAACATCGACTCCTTGTAAATAGCCTGTCTCATCCTCACCCTGCTGTCTCTGTAGCTCTCTTTTCGCCCTCTTCTTTTCCTCCTTTTCCGTTTTTGTTTTCTCCTTTTTCAGATTGCTGAGGGCTGTCTTGGTGCTAGTGACCCAAGCTTCATAGGCCAACTATTTCAACATGATGATGATGATGAAGAACAAGAAGAAAAAGAAGAGAAAATTGACAATAACTACAAAAATAAGGCATAGTCAATATACAGGAATTACAAGCCCTTTATATAATTGCTTTTACACAACAGACATTGGCTGTAAAAATACTATAAAGGTTGAGAAAATAATCAAGTTGGTTACATGATTTTTGGAATAAAATTATTCCCTATGGGTTAAGATGACTCATTTTATAAAACCCTTTCAATATCTAATGTATACAACAGTAGCACAATTTCTATTATAGGGCTTTTTCTTAATCTTGATTTCTCACAGTTTATAGGTTTTTCAACTAGTACAGTGATTCTTTGGCTTTTTCCCTTCCCATTTCATGGACTGTATATTATACCTCTCTATCATAATTTTTACAATCTTTTGAGTTTATTTGTTAATTTGCTTTTCTGTATGTTCAAACTCGCACCTGAAAAGCAGATTTCTTCTTTGGTGGAGCCTCTTCCTCATTTTTTTCTGAGGCCTCCTCGTCCTCCTCCTCACTGTCACTCTCAAAAAGGTGGTAGCCGCAATTGTTTTCCACTACATAAAGTAAAGTACTTATCCAGATTGAATTATGACACATCAGACATTAGGGTGCCTGTTAGCTAGGCACCAAGTGATTACACCAGCTAAGTAACTCCATTACCAACATACTATGAATGAATGAAACTGTATGGATGTGGGGAAGATGTTCATTGAAAAATATTCATTATTATCTAAATAAATAAAGCTAAAAAGATAACTGGTTGTAACTGAAACAAAAAGAAAGATAAATTATATTGTAAAGATTGTATTCAATCTTTATTTCTAACATGCAAATTATCAAATGAGAAATGATTAATGAATCAATCTTCTGTTCTTTTGTGGTGTGGATGAGGGAGATTGGTTGTTCCTTGGTAAAGTAACTCACCCCCTGGCACAGAGACCCAAGGCTTCCACCATTTACCAGCATCTTTCATCAACTTCTCATTGTCATCTGTAAAACAGTCAGTCAATTATCCCCCATCATTGTTCCCATAATTCTGTGGTTTAATGTAATTAATCCGAAAGTAGCAGTACTAATTTAATTAATCCAGCATCTATTTATTGTTTTCTAATTTGCAATAGAAACTGTTATAATTACAGCGTAACAAAGGCTTGTCATGCTATCCTTCCATTCATCCATCCATCATCAACCACTCATCCAAAGCTGGGTTGTGGGAAACAGGAGCCTATCCAGTTGAAAGGTGGGGAAACACCCTGGACATGTTGCCAGTCCAACGAAGGGCAGAGCAGTTAGGGGAATACTGTCCTACTCCAGAACACCCACACATGCTTCTCTGTAGGTGCTGGGATTGAACCCACAACCTCCATTTGGAAGGTTGAAAAATTATCATCATTAATACTATTACCACCATTTTTTGGACATATTTTGAAAGTAATATTAGTAAAGTAAACATTGCCATTGCTGCAATTTATTTATGTGTTAGATATTGGACCCCTCTTTTCAGCTGAATGATTTTGAATAAACATCTTTGTTTTACCCTGTTTCACCTCATCGACAGGGGGCTTCACTTCATCCTTAGTCCCTGGTCGAGTTTTCTGCTTAGACTTGATCTTCTCCATCCTTAAGTAAGAGGCCAGAGAAGACATTCATCCCCTAAACAGTTATTTTTACTCATTTTAAAAATTTTATGTGACAACAGAGAAAAGGAAGATGAAATAAAAGAAGAGCATGGATGACTTTGGATGTTTTGAGGCCTATTGGATCCCACGGTGTCCCTGATGTACAAGGTCTTACTTTGCCCTCTGAGCCACAGACCAGGAGGCCTAGACCGCTTACTTTCAGCTAAGTACTTTAGTGGGTACTCAAAAAACTAATATCAGCTGTAATAAACAAAACAAAAAAATGATGCACTAATGGAAAACCCCAGGTAAACCTCTAAATGTTAAAAAGTATGAAGACGTTCAAATGTACTCAGCCTGTTGAATCTTGTCCAAAGACTGAAACACAAGTATGAAGATGGTGTCTTCTCAATGAGATCTCATTACATGTCCCATTGAATTCTGTTTCTCACTGTTAAGATGAACCTACCATGAAATGTATAGATCGTTCATTTCTTTGTTAGGGGCAAACTCAAAATCAGCAGGGGATTAAATACTTATTTTCCCCACTGTATAAAGAAAATGCTGTAGTTGTACTGAACTGTCTCAGACATGTTAAAAGTGAACCCGGTTTTGTGTCATGTTGTCTTACTGTTTCTTCAGTGTTTCCACAGATTTTTTCTCTAGCTCCAGTCTGGCTGCCACCTGTTTCTTCATCTTGGCCTCGAACAGCTCAGCACCCCTTTAAATGACAGGCAGTTAGTGCCCTTTTTTTCATTTTTCACTTCCCTTCACTAACATCTCAAATGAATGAAGGTGAAAGAGGTGAATCAGATAGTTTAGGTTAATGTGCCACACATACTGTTAACACCATATAATACACTTACAAAACACAGCAGAAGCCTACACTGAATAATGTGAAAGTTCATTGCTCAAAATTATGTGAAAATGAATATTATAGTAACACGTCTGTATGTGTACATGTGAGCCTCTATTGATAATCATTCAGTGTGAGTGGGTAAAATGATTAATATCCCAAGCACCTTCTAACCCAAAGCTTCACTCACTACACAAACAATTTTTTTAAGGGACCATGTGCAGCTTTTTATATTAATATCACCATTGGATGTTCTGGATCACACTATAGCTTCAAGCTAATTCATATCTGTAGTCCCTGCATGTTGTGTTTTTAGTTGTTGTTTTTTTTAACGGTGGGAGGAAACCGTAATATCCTGAGTAAATCCAAACACACGCAGGAAGAACATGCAAACTCCACAAAGAAAAGACCTGGTACAGGATTCACACCAGATTCTCCTTGATGTGAGGCAATACTGCTTACGCAGTATGCTGTGCCACTGGGCTACCCAATGGTTTGTGTGTTTAAGGAGTATAGTGCTAGGAGCTTGTTCACTATCCACAAGTCACTCACCTTGAGGCTAATATCTTAGAAGCCCTCAAGTCTGACACCACATACAAGAAGTAATAGCTGAGGAAGACCCTTCGCTGCATCAGGAGGAAGGTGAAACAAATAGCATCCCAGACGATGCCAGCTTCATCCTCTGGCAGTTCACACTCATCATCAGGATCCGCTAGAGCAGAAAAAGGACCAGAGCTATTGAATATACTTCTATATAATTAGTACATACACAAGCACATACACGGACACATAGTCTATAACACATACAAGTGCAAAGATATGGGGTATAAAAGCAAAAAACCTAATTTAGAATTGCATTTACACGCTGCTCACAATTCGTTCCCTCTGCACATATACACTGAGATTTAAGTTGTAAGTGATCTGTTATCTCAATTATTACAAAACTTACGGACATCATAGCCTTTGATGGTACAGAACATGCTGAAGGTTTGGATGAGCCAGCAGCCATTCTTCAGTAGGCTTTCCAGATAGCCACATGAACCGAGCTAGCCGGACACAGCAGATACAAAATAAACCAAGGAAGAAAAGGGAGGAGGGAAAAAGTACCAACAAGTAAGAGCTTCGCTCCAACTTAAACGCTAGAAACACTAGAATAAAAAAAGCAATGAGATGTACCAATTGCCAGACTGTTATTAAACCTTGACAATAAGTTGTATTGAAGAAGAAGAAGGATTCCCTTTTCAGTCCCGCAAGGGGAAATTTGGATTTCTCTGCATTTTTGACCCAACCTATTGTATAGGAGCAGTGAGCTGCCAACATATGGCGCTCGGGGAGCAGTTAGGGGTTAAGTGTCTTGCTCAAGGACACCTCGACATGCAGGACCGGGGATCGATCCTGCAACCTTCTGATTGCCAGACGACCGCTCTACCCACTGAGCTATGCCACCCTAAGGCGGATGAGTTTAAATACATGGGGTCAACTGTCCAAAGTAATAGGGAGTGTGGAACCGAGGCGAGGAAGAGAGTCCAGGCAAGCAGAAATTGGTGGAGAAGAGTGTCAGGAGGGATTAGTGACATAAGGGTACTAGCAAGAGTGAAAGGGGAAGTTTACAAGATGGTGGTGAGAGCTGGTATGTTGTATGGTGTGGAGACAGTAGTACTGACAGTAAGACAGGGGATGGAACTGGAAGTGGCAGAGTTGAAAATACTAAGATTTACATTTGGGGTGAAGAAGAAAGACAAGATTAGAAACAAGTATATTAGAGGAACAGTTCAGGTTGGACAGTTTTCCAACAATGCAAGTGAGGCAAGATTGAAATGGTTTGGACATGCGCAGAGGAGAGATGCTTGGTATATTAGGAGAAGGATGCTGAATATGAAGCTGATGGGCCAGAAGAGGCAAGGAAAGCCAAAGCAGAGGTTTGTGGATGTGGTATGGGAAGACATCCAGGTCACTGGTGAGACAGAGGAAGATACAAAGGAAGGGAAGAAAAGGAGATCGATGATACACTGTAGCAGCCCATAAGGGAAGGAGCCAATAGTAGTAGTAGTAGTAATAGTAGTAGTAGTAGAAGAAGAAGAAGAAGAATGTATAAGTCTATGATACTTACAGCATCTGTGTGGCACCCCACCCCACAGCCTTCGAGGCAGAGATTAGGCCTTCTGTCCAACGTGAGTTTTTGGCATAGAACTCTTGTACTGTTGTAGCTCCCTAAAGTGATTATAAGAATATAATTCATATTCATATTCATAATGTAATTTGGGTTTGTTATAATTTACTCCTAGTTTATGTCCAAAATCAGCAAGTTAAAATAGTAGATTTTCAAAGATGAATAAATATGTGATATCCTTTTAGTGGAAACAAATGTATCTTTGTACTGATGCAATGGAGTAGTGTGCCTTCAAACATAGCTCTCAGTTGTATAAAAATAAGTCCATGAGATCAGATTTAGTATAACTACTTGGAAAAAATATTGATGTGATGCATCCTGAGTAAATGTGATTAACATTATTATTCATTCAGGAAAAAGTATGTTGTTCTGACACTGTGGTTGAGCAGAATATGATCCAGAGGTTGCTGAATGTTCAGAATGGACTTGTAAATACCTCTCCTGGATATATCACCCATGGTATGTGCTAACTCACTCTCAAAGTTTTGATGCTAGGAATCAAGTGGACCTGGGTCCTTCTAGCCATGTAAAGATAAACTGTTGCTCTATGCAAATCTGAATTGTTTTATTCAAAAATTACAGGGGAATTTTAGAATTTTGCCCCTTGACCTTTAGCTATAAATCCACTCACCCTGCCTCCTTCAGCTATATCAATTTGTAAGTCAGTAGCAGCTGTTACCAGCATATGGACAGCCTGGAGTGGAGGGAGGTAAAGAGAATAGACAATTAATTAATATTTATTTAAAATATGAATCCTAACAGTTGACAGAAATTGATCTGAGACCAGAAGCCTCTTTTTTGTATTTGTATTTTTTAATCTAAAAAGGGACAATGCATATCAATGAACATTTAGAGTCAAATGTAAATATGCAGATTTAGCCACTGGACAGATTTTCGTCTGTTGTCCCTTGACAAATTAAAAACAGCACATATTACCTAAAATTCATTCTATATATAGAGCAACCAGATATTAGGGGAACATACTACCTAAAACTCACTCTACATAAGAACAAGCCCTAAATATTCCTTCCAGTGGGTGTTATGTCAAAATCACTCAAGCTCACATCATTTACCATCCATCCATCTATCTAGCCAGCCATCCATCCATCCATCTATCCATCATTCATATCATTCACAGGACATAAGATAAGATAAGATAAGATAAGATAAGATAAGATAAGATAAGATAAGATAAGATAAGATAAGATAAGATAAGATAAGATAAGATAAGATAAGATAAGATAAGATAAGATAAGATAAGATAAGATAAAATAAGATAAGACAATATAAGATAAGATAAGATAAGATAAGATAAGATAAGATAAGATAAGATAAGATAAGATAAGATAAGATAAGATAAGATAAGATAAGATAAGATAAGATAAAATAAGATAAGATAAGATAAGATAAGATAAGATAAGATAAGATGAGGCGTCCTTTAATCGGTCCCACGGGGGGGAAATAAGGGGGTTACGGCAGCAGAGTGGATGGTTGGCCTTCTGAAACCACAGCTCTGTATTG
>OMLC01081262.1:0-12759 GCA_900302585.1 Regalecus glesne
ATGCACTACAACATTATTGGGGGGATTTCCCCATTTTCATGCAATAATATCCACTCATGTAGACCTTATCTTTCAAAAAACGCTTTTATGCAGTAGGGAGGGGTAATCGTGCCTTTAGACTCCCGACTAGGCCTCTCTCGCTACTTACTAATTAATAACAAGATACTGGCAGCACACTAAAACGTCCATTCATGCTTGTAAGGTGATCCTCCCCTGTGACAGCAGTTAGGGGCTGTGATCTGTTTGATTTGCAGATCACTGTGTTTAATAAAAGCACAAAAGGAAGACTCCCCAGGCATTGTGTGCCTGGCACAGTCGCTCTCTCTCTCTCTCTCTCTGTTTCCTTCACTCATTGCCTCCACACATCTCTTCCAGCTTCAAAACAGAGAGAAAAACAACATAGGCAAGGTGAGTAGATGCCTCAGGGGCCTATGAAGCTCATCCTGAGAATGAGCCTGCCCCCTGTCTAGTGTGCTCTGCTTCACAATGGAACAGAGAGAATTGTTAAGAGCAGGTGGCTGCTGAAAACATTCCTCTATAAAATTATGGTAGTTATTTGATAGTATGTTTGTTAGTATTTTCATGGATTGTTGTATGTTCGATCCATGGAAAGGATTATTTTTATAATATAGTATACCATTCATACAAATGTACATTCTCAGCTAAGCCAGTCCACTGACAGTGTCATTCTCTCTGATGGATATATTTAGCTTTGCCTTCTCTTGGCACTCCCAATGCACCATTGCTGGGGAAACTGTCTAAATTGAATCTTGAGCCTGGCCTGCTTTTGGTAATGATTCACCTTGAGAGGCGGCTCCGTCTGGGGCAGTCATGCATGGAGAGAGACCACAGGGCACAGGGAGATATTGTGTGTCCAACAGTGTAGCCTTGTTACCAGGACACCGCCATGACTCAGAAAACAAGAGAGCCATTGGCTTCACTTTCTCCTAATTGAGAAGTCACCTTTCTGAACTCGCCCAATAAAATCGTCTGCTCATTGGGCACCTGATTTTATCCTATCAGGTCATGACTGGTCATGGCTCAATCACTAGGACGCAAAGCCACGTGCACAACATTTATTGTCAAATGGAAATTTCTGGATGATATATTTAGGAGCGCTGTAGGGGTCTTAAAATGAAGGTGTGGTTCTCTCTGCTATAGTAAATCAACTCATTTCCCATTTTGAGGCTCAAAAGAGGGACTGATTAACACAGATTGTCCCATGGGATATTTCCTCTAATGAAGTCTGGTGGATTATTATAGAACAAAATACTGTCATTGTGTCTGTTCTAACACTTTGCTTTTCTATGTTGGCTGGATAAAGCTTATCCACCATAGTGAGGTTATGTGATAATTCACAATTCCATTTTGTTGACAGGTACACATCTGTACAACTGGACTAATTGTGACTCCACCCCCAAGCAGTCCCGTTACTACAACGGTCTTCACATTTCCTTCAGAGACTAACTACACCATCCCTATGGTAGGTGAATTCTTCTACTGAAAATGAAGTTGTAAAACTAACACTATTACATTACTGTTGCACAGCTACCCTCTTTAAGAACAATGGATATAATTTGCCTCACAGCAAAAGGGACATGTTGACCTTTTTTTTTTCTTTAGAGGATGTGAGTTTGTGTCTCTGTTCATACCGTTGTTAGTTGTTGGAAAGTGGCCAGCGGGATTTAGTTCCAATTAAAAATGTGGATAATGCTAAATAATAATCTCAGGGAACACATAAGCAAATAAAATGTATTTAAGTCTTTCTGGCTCCTGATAGAAGAGAAGCATTTAAACTGAAAATATAAGGGGAATCAATTTGGCTTCTTTGCAACAGCATGCATATTTCCGTGTGTTTGTGCGTGTGCATTGGCATGTGATGCCTATGAACGAGCAGGAATGTGTACACAAAAGGTTGAGCTTTCGCTTCATTTGGGAACTCTACATGATGTTTTTGTACAGATGATTTCTTTGGCCTGCAGGCAACCTAATTATCTCAGCTCAAGCCTCAGCAGTGAACCGAAACACACACACACACACACACATGAACGCATACCACAGGGCTGTCTGTGTCCCTCTCCTCCCCCACTGTTACATGGTAGCTATTGCTGTCCACTACATAATATTGAGCTACAGAAGTTGTCTTGCTCTGAGTCATTGGAGTATTCTTTGCCATCTCAATAAAACTCTTGATACTAGTTTGGGCCTTTAGTGTATTCAGAGAGAAACAAACATTTTTTCTCAGTTCACCACCATGTCAGCAGAGTTGGTGTGCGTTGTGTTTCTCTGTTATATTACCATAGGTTCAGAGGGGAAGAGTAGCTTACTTTATCTTGAAGGCAAAAATACAACATCTGGAAATATACAACAGTTGCAGCAGAGTTGGGATTCTTCCAGTGAAATTCCTCATTTATTTGAGTATCTTTGTAAAGCTTTAATCTCATTTGACATCAGTGGAATACAAAACAAACCAAAATATTCACTCCACATACTAGAAGCTTGTGGGTTACTCTTTCGAATGTCTACAGACATGTTTTTCATTTCATATGGTACCAATTAAATACTGCAATGGATTTGACATCCAGCTATGTGGTCTCCTAGCGACAAACAAACAAGCAGAGCAGGAGATTCCCAGTTGAAGGGGAAGTTGAGGACAAGACCAAATGTCCCTGCCAAGCCATACTTTCCCTTGGTGTCAGCGAGTAAGACAGAATATACCAGATGACAGACGATCTCTCACTCTCTCACTGTCTTTCTCTCTCTCCGTCTCATAAACAGACAAGTTTCTCATTATGCAACAGTTATATACAGTGTTTTGTGGTGCTCATGTTACTCATTTTTTTCTTCCTGTTCCTTCATACTGACGGAAAGCAAATGATTAATTGTAGTGGGGTTGTATTTTAATGTGAAATCTCATCCAATTGTTAATGTGGTTTGTATTCTATTTTGTCTTACAGGATGTTCTCCCACCTCCCCCACCGCCTCCTCCACAATCCTCTGCTGCTGGAGCAGCGTCCTCACTGGCAGCTGGACAGAGAGCCTCTCCTGGCACAAGTGACCAAAGTGGGAGACAAAGACCCACAGTGTGAGTTATAAAAACATCCTCATGCAATATGAATATGAAACCTTCTCCTACGTGCAAGGAAATATTAGAAACAGTTTGCGTAACCTTGTGGCAAAAGGCTCTGCTCCATCCATGATCAGTGCAGAGTCCTTGCCTCTGATTGACCTCTCAGCTGTCAGTGACGGGCTTCAGATGGTGAGCTTGCACACAGGTGAAGGGGGTCAACACCTGTGTGAGACAATCTCCTGGGTCCCATTGAGACCCTCCCCATCACACCAGACTTCTCACCCTTCACCTTTTCCCTCATTAGTCCTCTGAGAACCTCAAGACACATCTGATAGAAATTAGATCCACTCATGGTTGCCTCTATCGCCTGTGTGCACTGACAAGCATGTGTGTCAGACTACGAGGCACTTATATTCTCTTCCCCTGACCCCAATGAAATCAGCCTGTGAGGCCCTGAAAGTCTTCCTGCTGAGACTCATGTAGCATGGCCTGTTGCCCCAGTCCTGTCTCTAGCACAACTGCAGAGAGATGCCCCACATACCGCTGTGTTCCTCAGGACACAGCAAGTGCTGCTTTCTTCTGGGTCAGAGGGCACACTTTCTGCTGGTCCCAAGGGAGATGATGACAGATGTACAGCAAGTCACAGCAGGAAATTCCAGTGCAAATTGCATGATGTGCAAAACACTGACTCTGTTCTATTCTGTGTGGAGACATGCAGAAAAATCAAACATCCAAGAGAGGGTGTTTTTTTCATTTTTAAATAGCCACCCCATATCTCATCTCTGCTTCTGTTTACTTTTATTTCCCTTTCAGTTATGTGGCCATGTTCCCCTATATCCCTCGCAAGGAGGATGAGCTGGAATTGAGAAAGGGTGAGATGTTTCTGGTGCTGGAGCGTTGTCAGGATGGCTGGTTCAAGGGCACCTCCATGCACACTGGCAAGATAGGAGTTTTCCCTGGGAATTACATGAGCCCTGTTAGCAGGTCAGTCACTTATATGCACATTCATATAATTGTATTCATCATAAATAGATATGTACACATAAATACATGTATTCACACTGATTTTATTCACACTGATTTGTCCACACGTTTCACTTTTATTCTATACATTGACTTGAGTGTAAATTTCATATAATATTCTACTATACATGTGTGCACATTCAAATATAATTTTTTGATAAAAATGATAATGTAGATGATGCAGTAAATATCAAAATTATAGAATCCATTATGACAATTTTGAAACTATAAATAAGTATTTGTTTAAAATAAAAATTATTTCATTTATTTGTTTACCCTCAGATGTTAACACCATTAAAATTATCCTCAAAATATTCAGATATTTCACAAACCACTCAATTTTACATTGTATGACATCTTTTCTGACTGAAGAAATCTAGCCAATAAATTTTACTCTCAAAATTTTTACTTGTATAAATGATGTCTTGGTCTTTTATGGATTGTTTTTTGATCATGTAAGCTGTCATTATAAGGTTTTCTATGTGATCTTGTGCTTTATCATATTGGCTTTAACTGTAAAACTGTCAGTAAATAGTATTACATTCTATAGTTGACTTGTTAACAAAAAGAGAATAAAAGGATTTTCGAGGGAAATTTTAGATTAAATGTTCTATACAAGACAAGCAGCTCAAAAGATGAATTATATATTTACATTTAGAAAATATGAAATGTGAGTTTTACTGCAGTCCTATTGGTGAATAGGGCTGGCTTATGGGTGGGTATAGCCTCACTTTATTAAATCCATTTAGGTCTAACTGCTCTTCCTATCCTCTACCTTTAGGACGGCATCAGGGAGTACCCAGCCCAAAGTGCCCCTGAGTCTATGCACTCAAGCTGGCAGAGGAGTCACCATCGTTAGCCCATCCTCTACTCCTCTGGGGGCCATTGTTCCAGGGCCTGACTTCAACAAACCCTTCACTGTCTGCTCTGGCTCTGTCCCTGGCAATCCCCAGTCCTCTCCTGTTGTAACAGCGGCTCAAACAGCCACTGGTCAGCAGCCAAAAGTACTGATGCATGTCAATTCTCAGATGACTGTTAACCAGGCTCGTAATGCTGTTAGGACAGGTAGGTTTGCTGTAGATGAAATGGATACTGCTAGAGGATACTGCAGGGCCTTTATCATATTTATATATCTTGTGCTGTAGAAGTATCTTAAGGCTTTTTTGCTGTTCTTATAGTATCTTTATCCCCTTCTTTAGCTGCGTGTCACAGTCAAGACAGGCCAACAGCAGCTGTGACACCCATCCAGTCTGCGACGCCTGTGGCATATCTGCCCCACTTGGTAGTGTGCCCCCAGCCCTCCTCCAACCCCACTCAAGGCTGTACCCGTGCTGGGGTGGCCATGGGCTGTGCCGCTGCTTCTCTGACCCCACCTAATGTCAGCGCTGCCTCCTTAGAGGGTGACACTATGCGGTCTGTAGCTGTTCTCACTGTTCCTGCTGGCCCTGCTAATGGCTGTTCTCCCAATGCTGCATCTACAAACACGGCCCTTGCCTGCAGATTCGACAAAGATAGCAAGGTTAGCATTTTCAAAATAAGTTTAAGAATACTACTGTTGAAATTGACATTGAAGCTGTGTCTTTATTGTTCTTACCACAACAGCAGATGTTTGCATTTTTCAAAAGCTGTCTTAGCTTCTTTGTATGTTTTCCAATAGAGTTGAGTTCCCATCCTCCCTTTAGAGTTCAGTGCTTGCCAGTTGACTAAAATAATTTACCCTGGTTGGGAATGTCTAGGGGTGCTATTTACTATCAATTATATTATAATGTCAAATATGTTACTTATTTAGAATAGCACTTCAATGCAGAACTGGGTGATATGGACAAAATAAAATATCACAATACTTTTCGACCAAATACCTCAATAACAAAGTAGTTCAGTGGGAACTGATGGGCCAGAGGCTGTGGGTTTGAACCCACCATGGGACATCAGGAAAGATATCCAGCCTTAATCCTCCAAGCTCCATCTAAGTCTGTCTCCATACCAACAACATGGGGACTAATTGTGACATGAAAAATGGACCGTTCATTGTGAGGTGACTTTTGGTGCTTTCGCCAAACATTCACACAATCAGATTTTTGATAAAGAATCATTTATAATGTCTATATAATAACTAAGTAGGTAAAGCCAAATATTAGAACAGTTAGAACACTGCTAAGACCAGAAACTTACACATTTAACTTTAATGCAACCTTTAAAGCCAGGAAAAGACATTTATTCCATATCACACAATATTATGATATCCCAAATCCCAAATGATATCTAGTCTCCTATCGCAATAATGATATAATATTAGTATAATACTCGCCCCTCCTTCACTGCTGAAAATAACAGTCACTAAGGTAGCTTGTGTTAATTTATATCGAAGAGTACAGTCATTTCTCAAGAAAGCCTTCAGAATTGAATTAGAGTGGGGGTAGGGATCAGATGAAGCCAGACAGCAGGCACCAGCTGTCTGCTCCATCCTGACATCTCCCAAGTGCAATACTGATTAGCCAAAACCACATTACCTTAAACATTTCCTGTGCTGAAAAGCAGACTATAATGAAATGACTGACAATGGATTGTGTAAAACTGATTTTAGCCGGATGTAAAAACTGCAAGTTGCATATTGTAAGCTGCTCATATGCCTCTTTGGCTGGGAATTTTGTGCAGTAGTACCAACGTAAAACTCCATGATGTCCTTTTTATAGCGAGAAAAGAAAGGCCTCCTGAAGCTGTTGTCCTCCAACAAGAAAAAAGCTCGCCCTTCACCCCCCTCCTCACCGACCCTGGAGGCAGAGCAAGCTGTTGCTAGTGAAATGCTGCAGGGAGCCATGGGGCCAGACACCACTCCCCCTCTCTCTGGCCCTGCCAGCCACGCAGAGCCTGAAACTGCTGCCACAGCGTCTGCTGTTTCTTCTTCCTCCTCAGCATCTGAGTCCTCCCATCGTAAGAGCAGTCCTCTGGATGGAGGTGCACCTATTGCTCCTCCTCCTCGTCAGGCCTGCTCCTCTCTCTTATCTCAACCGCATGATGCACGACCTATCATATGTGAGAGGTACAGAAATATCTCTGCTACTTAAACACATGATGTCATTTTACTGCCCACATACCAATTGTTACAGAAAAGATAGAACTGTGTATTATAGAGAGTTTGAATGATCAGTTTCAGTTACAGCAGTGACTGACTCTAACCTGCTGGTTGTCCTCCTCAGGTATAGGGTAGTGGTATCCTACCCTCCCCAGAGCGAGGCAGAGCTGGAGCTGAAGGAGGGAGACATTGTGTTTGTTCACAGGAAAAGGGAAGATGGATGGTTCAAAGGCACGCTCCAGAGGAATGGCAGGACTGGACTGTTCCCTGGCAGCTTTGTAGACAGCATTTAAAACACACCATGCTGTCATCACCACCGGATGACCGCTAATGTACTTGCTATACCGCCCTACGTAACATATCAACACCTGCAAAACTGCTTTGATCCACCGTCAGATGGACACCAACCTCCTTAGAGGCCATTGTGGCTACTGCCATAGATGTGGGACAGTGATGGCCGCAGCACATGAGAGAGGGTTGCAGGACCACTTTGGTGATGAAAGCACAGTGGCCAGAGCACACTACTCATGATCTCTCTTTTTGTCAGTTATTTATATCTCATGATTCAGACATTAAATGTGTGCCTTGTACTGTTCCTCACTTTACTGTACATAAGGAGAAAAAGATCATTAGTCACAATACATACAATATGAACTGATAATAGATAGAAATGCTTCAAATTTTAACTTATTTCATTGTTTAGATTTCTAGAAAATGAGCTTGTTTTTTTCATGGTGGGAAGCCTGAACAGTTTAAGCAAGCACGTGCCCTATGCCACACTTAAATACATCCATCACACCTCTCTCAGACTGCCAAATAGTTTTATATTTTTTCATTTGTCTGCTGAGATCGAGGCAGCAGATAGGAAAGAGAAGCAATGCCATCATCAACAAATGCAGCATAGACTGAAAAAGATACTTTCCAAATTCCAATCATATGAACTAATTCTGATTTAAGATCTGGTGGACACTAAGATTCATCTGAGATGTGGATTTACATATGATTGCAGCTGTAGGTCATTCAGGTGGAAAATGCATATCACAAAGTATATCCATAGTACAGGTTGGTCCAGGCCTTTTCCTGGTGGAGATCACATGCTAAGCTGTTATTGTGTTACTTTGTGGTGATCAAATATTTGCATGTCATTCGGTAAACCATCTACAGAGGATGAACGGGAGATAGATTTGTTTGTGTTGTTTGGTTTTGCCTTTTTAATGTTTGAAAAATACACTCCATTATGGGCCTTGCAATCATACATTGCGGACTATATTGTCTGTATACTTTTTGACCAGAGTAGCTGCTCCTCCAGGCTCTTGACAGAAGCCTAAACCTGACATAGTTCTATGTCACAAGAACACCATGCACTCATCACTTCAATGGCAATGCACAATTGATTCTGTATTTATTCTCAATTTCGAATGGATTTACACAACTTGACAACAGCTGCTCTTACAGAGTGTCTGCAGAATACCTAATCCGGACACAAAGATGTACAAGAAATAATCCCTGAAGGTCTAACTTCCTATGCTCAAATTTCTTGTTTGTTTTTTACTCATTGATGTGACTTTAAGAGAAGAAAACACAACTTGCTAGAGCACAAACAGTTTTCCTCATCTAAGGTGTTATTGGCGTCACTCCACATAAAGTGCTATGAAGGGTATTTCTTTATCTGAAAGTCAAGCTTGAAATACAAAGCAATCACTTGAGCCCCTTGATTCTTGATATAGTGGTTGGGTTTCACTGTACATCTCATCTGTGCAAAATGTTTTTGTTAAATGTTGTATTGACTTGAATTATTGTAAAATCCCTTTGGGATTAGATGGGGGTTAGATGCTACCAGTTGTCTTGTAACTGGTCAAATGTAAAATTTAAAGTTCTGAGCAAGGATTTTTTAAGGCTAGGGAATGAAAACATTCAGAACATTAATAGCAGTTTGTTTCATTGCAACAAATTTGTTGAAATGTGATACGTCTTCTTTCCCCATCTCTTTTCATTCCAAACATGCACTGGCAGATGGAGTGAGCATAGGATCTTCTCCACCATTGCTATCTTTATAACTTCGACATTAACCAAGAAAGCACAGAGAGAAGATGTAAGGAATTGTGCCTGAATATGGTCTTACTTCTACCCCAGACTCAGCAGCCACCAAAACAGTTTTTGGTAAAATGTCATATTTAAACTGTAGCTAAATGACAGATTAGCACTGTAGGTTGTGGGTTCACCTTTAGCACAAATCTGTATAGCTACTTGGAGTTGAATATTTGACTGCTGGGGCAATCACTAAAATGTGCTGAATTCTGACATTTCATGATATATCGGAGGAATGATTTTGATCCATTATTTCAAGGGTTTCAAGGTTATTTTATTTTTATGTTGATTGACAGGGACCACTGTGTGATCAAATGCTGAGTACGTTGTAGTTTGTGTTGGTTTGAGAATAGGACAGGCTTGAAAAAGGTGGTACAAAACACTGTTGGGGCCTTTTTTGTTTTTGTTTTGCTTCTCAATCAGTACTTGTGTAGAATTAACCTAATGCTCCATAGTTGTCTTGGCATTCACACCCACTTTTTTTCACTGGTAAGCCTTTTACATACAGCAGAATTTGTGTACACAGACATGCATTCATTATATTGACGATGTACATGATCATAAATTCTGTTTAAACTCCGCACAGTATCTTCCTCAGAGTTTGACAAAAAAAGTGAAGCATTGTGTTCCTGTGAAGACTCTTTATACTTTATGCTCATGCCTTGGAACACAGGACACCGCAAATGTCTGCTTTGTTCAACTACATAGAATTTCATCATGCCAAGGTAACTTACTTGATTTTTATTTTTTTAAATGATTTTTTTGTATAGTTAGTCTCTTGTATGTATGAGAAGGGTGAAATCAAAATCATCTTATTTGGCACAGGATTATGTGCAAAACATTCTGAACTATTTGAGGGAATAGCACATTTTGTAAAAATGACCATGACAATAAAAGGTAATGGTTTCCAGGCAATTTGGAGCCCAGTTTATTTATGAATTATTATTTGTTTGGTGATTATATTGTGAGGCTTGGTCTCCATTCTCGTCTGTTTCATTTTATACTGTCCTTGTTTCACGGTGGCCACTTGCTGACAGGGTGGAGCTGTCTAACTGGGAACATAACCAAAAACATCCACTGCTGTTGACAGGAGAGAGTAGTCAAATCCTCCCTTTGTCCCCCTTGTTCCCCATCCCTCATTTCAGGGGCAGGATGGGGCTTGCATGGCATCATTACGCTGTTTAATGTGTCTGAGCTTGAGTCTGCTCACCAGGCGTGTATACACGATTTGCAGTGGTGTGTAGATTGGCTCACACTGCGCTACATAAAGAAAGCAGAAACGTGTCCAGACGGAGGGAGGGAGCGCCTTTCTTCGCCTTGGGCTCTTGATTTACACAGTAAAGCAGTGCTGCGGGCTTACTATAGATCGTATGCATAGTGCTCAGCTAGATAACGTTGACAGGAAGTGACAGGCACCCGGCGAGGTCAGTGTGCTACTCACAGTTCCTTGCAGATTACGGTTACCATGGAAATGAGTTATCTCAGTTTATGAGTATAAAACTGTATGAAGCGGCCAGTAGCAGAAACGGATAATATCCCATTACAACCCGTCCTCTCCTTAATTATTTTGTTTAAATGGATCACAGCAGCTTTGCCACTTGATCCTCTTTCCACCGACACGGTTCTCTTCTTCCTTGCTGTCGCATATGGCATCAATGAGAGACTTAATCAAATAATATTCCTCTGACAGAGAAACGTGTCGACTGGTTGCCACAAAGGAGCATAGAAGACAGGAAGCGGAATTTGATTAGCCAGTAAATGTGCCTTTTCTGAAATGTGCCAGACACCAATGGGGTCGATGGGTTTACAGAATATGGTGAAGTCTGGTAGTGGTAACAGATTCAGGCTCATGGATTTGCAATAGTTGCCTTCTTGCTTAATCCGTTATTATGCTACTGTGCGTGTTAAACGGTCACTATTTGTACCTATAATAATCGAAGTGGTATTAAATTGATGGTTTCAGATGATTGGCAATATGGTAATAAAACACGCCCCTGTTAGAGAGAGGGGGGGCTCTTGACATCTGAACCTTACAGATATTGATATTTTGCTAGTTCTATTGGGGCTATTTTCTTCAGTTTACAACATCTTGTTAACTATCTTGATTTGGCTCTGACATGACTCATATCCATGACAAATGCAAAATACAATGAATGGTTAGCCATTTTACTGTAGAAGTCAGAATCAGTCTGTAAGCTATGTAGGTTTTCACGTAGATTGGATTTGACTCCATTTTCATGGCTTTCACAAGTACTTCACATCGGATGACAACACAGGCGAGTTCAAATGAAAGTGTCTTGTCCATCAGTAATATCAGTATGTGTGTGAGTGTGTAGGGGGGAAAACCCAACACATACAAACACGAGAAGAAATTAGCTAAGTACCCAAAATCATGAGACAAACCTGGGGAGGGTGTCTGTAAGAGAGTCAGCAAGAGACCAAACCCAGAAGCCAAATATACTTTATAGCCCTGTCCACATGTGTGTCCTCTGTGCAAACAGCCAGTACTTGCTCCCTCCACTGAGTCACTCTGCTATTCAGCAACTAAGCAGGCAGACAGGACACCATGGGAGAGAGAAAGAGCTGTAGAAAAGACACCACATAATGGCTGAAAGTTGAAGTTAAGGCCAGCGCTGTAGCAGATAACTGACAAGAAGTTCATTGTATGATCATGATTGCCATGATTCGTATCTGACCATGAGATATCATCTCCCATCTGCACACTATACAGAGTTTGATTTCAGTTGGTTGAAAATTAAATAAAACCTTTCTTAATTAGTTTTCATTCCCCAAAAATGTAAATGTGAGGAAAATACATCAGTGGTTATTATGGCAAGGGTGTATCTATGGAATAACTTTAGCAGTGTATAGTGTGTGTAGAGTGTTACAAGAGGGTAGGGCAGAATAGTTGGAGAGATGCAGTTTAAAAAACATGTTAAAACTCCAACACTGCCAGCCGGTGTCCCATTGCAGTGTGATTCTCCTCGACCAGCTCCTTGTTGTTCTGAAGTTCCTGTATGGCATACTGAGAGGACCTGGATGAACAATTTGGGGGTTGAACATAATTTAAAAAATAAAACAATAAAGTTTTAGCCAAGCATGGTAGAACCAAAACTGAATACTGGTGTGCAGGCGAGCAAGAAATAGGCTTAAGTCGATTTATACTCTGTAGTTAAGCCTTGGCGGGGTATTTGTATGCGTGCATGTGTGTGAACGTGTGTTGGGAGAAAGGGAAAGAGTGGTTTGTGACTATGTTAATAAATCAGCCGGTACGTGGAGATAGTGCCTCTACGATCATTTGTCAACGATACCTGTGTGTGTATGTCTCTCTCTCTCTCTCTCTCTCTCTCTCTCTCTCTCTCTCTCTGTGTTTGCAAATCTTGTTAGATCACATGGGTGTAAAGCATATTGTTTCACATTTCAAACCAATGAGAATGTATGGCGACCATCTTTGTGTGACTACCTGGCTGTGAGACCACTATAGTGCACAACGTGGAGTAGTGTG
>OMLC01081263.1:0-17655 GCA_900302585.1 Regalecus glesne
ATATACATCTGTCTGTCTATCTAATCCCTCCACCCGTCCATCCGTCTTGATGTTTAATGTCACTGTAAAACAATTAATAATGAAAAAAAGAGTTGAGAAATTCTATCCAAATTAAATGCAGAAGTTACAGCAACACTTGAAGTCGATTTCTCCCTTAGTCTGTTAGCAGTGAGAGGCCTGCAGTTTGCCAGGTGAACCCCAAGGTCCTCCTTATGATTTTGTGGGCCAATGAGTCAATGATTCCCCCGGCCCTGACTCTCCTTGGATGAATAGGCCTAGAAAGTGTCAAGGGGCTTTAATACCCTCATTCAATCGACTGGCTAATGTAAGTCCTCGTCCCCTGACCCCCCTTCCACACACATTTAGACACTAAGTCTTGGAGGCTTACCTGCTGGGCTATAGGAGTCAAGAGAGGATAGCCTCAGTTAATATCTTCTCTGTAGTTGAGTTCTGAGCTTGACATTTTCCTCGTGCTTAAGAGTCATTGTCCCCCTTTCTCTGAGCGGCAAATATATGTCCTCTTTGGCTCAAAGTTTTGGTATTGGGACTTATAAAAAGCAAGTAGACTTCAGGTACATCACATCTTCATTTTTTATTTTTTCAGATAACGTGGGTTTCTCAAACACACTTTACAGCTGGGAGTTATGTGAACCTGGTTGTCTTCTACTGACTTTTACCAGCCCCCACTGATGAAATTGAGGGTGATTCAGTGCCTTGCTTAAAGCCCTATTGAAAGTAATTTACAAAAAGCTTTTCAGTCACAAGCTTACTTCTTTAATTCCAAAGCCAAAGCTGCCCCATTTGATGCTGTTTGAAACATCACAGCTTTCCTTTGCAATGATGCGCAATTGTCACGTCACAACGGTTTGGTGCTCTGTGTGACAGTTTCTTCCAAAACCTACAGTCTAATCAAAGCTGAGGCAGGTGATGTTGACTCAGAGACTCTGTATTATTCATTATCTCTGACTGAGAGAATAAGTAAAGGCCGTAGCAGGGGCCCCATCAGTGAGGATTTAATTAGCAAAACCTGCCACATTGCACGGCCTTTCTCAGGACTCATAAAAGCCAAACCTCTCTGCTGTAATTACACTAAACATGTCACAATAAAGCACAACCAATGAATCATTTGATTTATGGAGAAGATCAATTAGTTAATTTATTTACAAACCACAACTTCCCTTCCCATTGTCTGCCAATTTCATTATCCATCACACCTCCTGATTCACACCAACCGTCCTCGTTCTTCTCAGATATGAGGAGAAATAGCCTGTCTTATTAGCTGCTGCATCACTGTAGGAGTTTATTGTGAGCCCTTACGTTTTGCCTATTTCACAGAGTAAACCACAATCCCTGGAATTTGTAATAGAATGACGTAAATGGCCTCCAATGAGTCTGATGTTGGTAGCGCCACTAGACAGGAAGTACAGCTGTAACACTCAGCCATGTCACTTGTGCACTATACTTAATTGAGAATGAGATTTATGTCACATCTCTTGTCCCACAAGGTGACAAGGTCAGCATAACCATGTGAAATCAGATGACCACACTTGGGCTCCAATACTGGGTCAGGGGCCATACTTATGTACTAACTGGTGTGCACATGTATAAATAACAGCCACGGGGCATCTGGCAGGGGTGTAGATCATACCGAAGACAGTGGAAGGAGGATAGCAGATAGGAAAAAATAGAACAATGGAGTAGACATGAAGGGGAAGGACAAAGGGAGAGACATTTTATGAAATGAGATAAGAAGGATAGGAGAAGAGAAGAAAGGGCAAGGAAGGAAGTTTGGGTGGTGGATGTAGTGGGGGTAGTTGGTGGGATGGGGGGATTAGATGACTGTTATTGATTATCTGCCTGTGGGTGAGGAAGTAATGCCAAATGTTCTGCTCAGTCATACAAAAAAAGTTTATTATTTCAAAGGTCATGGCATGCATTAAACCCTCTTTCCTCCAACTAAATGCGGATAAACAGTGAAACAAGAGAGCAGTGACACAACTGCCAGCATATAGTACCAAGGGCACTAAAACCTACTTGTGTGTTTATGTTTGATGGCTCTCCTTTGTGTTTTTGGCATGGTTGGTTGCATGCAGGTGTGTCTGTGTATGTGATTCCCACACCCTCAGCTTTATTTGTTTTATACACCACTATCTTCCTAGTAACTCCCATAACAGCCTATACAGACAGCAGGCTGTACTCTGTTCACATGTGCTTCTGAAATTTTGTTTACTTTTGTATAAAATTGTGCCTGTTCATACCTAAACTAAACTGGCTGAATGTGATTCAGTTATACTCGTGGCAACCATTTTACCATTCACCCCTACTCACCTGTAAAAAGAGTAATCTTCAATTTAAGGAGCTCATTTTTTTCTATTCTCTTTTTTCCTGTGAGATCCTCACCATTTTCATATCATTACAACAATATTATATCAATGGCCTTCCCCTGGTGTCTTTGATGCCAGAGTTCACAGTATCAGCCCCAGTGAGGAGAACTCTACAGTGTGAACTCTGGCAAATCTAGGAAGGGAGCTAAGATGGTACTCACATGTAAAGAAAGACAACTCCAATATAATCTCAAGATATGAGGTAAAGGGGTTAACTGATTCTCAAAGAAGAAATTTACTCCGAAGCAATAAATAAAATTATGTCCATGTCCATTCAAACAACATATATGTGATTGCCCCCCTTCATGTTTCTCGCATGCCTTGCATGCCTCGCATGCCTTGCAGTGCAGTTACACACAACCTCATCTTGTTGTGTTTGCTTCATTGTTTACACATCATATATCATCCATCTCTGAGAGAGGCCTTTTCATTTCACCTTATGTTGTGTTTTGTTTTTCTGACTGCACCTCCTGTTGCTATTGACACCCCTGACAACAATTCTATGTCTCAGACAGATATAAATGTCTGCCTCGATGGTGTTCTGAGCCTGAAACAGCCCTGGGCTGTGTCCTTTGTCTCTGCAGATGGCTTGTCTGCGTGGCAGTGCAGAGATAACTCCTGACCAGTTGAAACATGTTCTTTTTTTTCTAAAGACAAACCCTCCATGTTCTGCAGTCTAATTTCTTTCACATAAGTTGGATTAACAAAGGGGTAGGGAAACTGCTGTGAGAAGCACTGTATCTTGCATGCGATGTAACTGTATCAACCACAAGACATATGTTGAAGTGATTAAGTGATTATCATCAATGTACTATTACTGTATAACAAATATGACTTTCAGAATATCAGGCATTAGCTGACAGTCAAATGCTATGCACCCTCCTAACTCATCGAGTGAAATGAAATGCCAAAAAGGCCCTGCATATTCTGCAGAGGTACATAAACATCTCTTTTTTTACCCCTAAAGTGCACTGATATATTGGTAAAAGGGTAGATTCTTGTAAAATAATATTTCATGAGGCAAGTGGCTGTACTCCACTCGCCAGGGTCCCTTGGTTCACACTATCAAAGGAGACATCACCTTTAATTGTTGTCATCCATCACTCTGAAACGGGCACACGTGGCGATCATAACTCCTTTGATTTCTTCCTGGGAATGGCTTCTGCTCAGATTCAGAAGCAAAAGAAACCCAAGGAAGCCTCACTGCGTCTCCTTAATTTTTGATGGCATAAGTAAATGCCTAGTTAAATTAACCAATGATACAAAGTAGAGCAAAGATTCTGCTGGCTTATATGAGCATGTGAACACACTATTTTATGTTAGCGTCGTTTATTCTCATCAATATTCCCAGGCAGAGGCCCCTACTCCATGTTTCACGATTGTGTGTTTTCTGAGAGGGGCCTTATATCTGGATGATCCATTATTTAAACATTCATAGCTTGCACATATTGTATAACCCTCACCATTCTCAGGAGTATAAGGACAGAACGGCACAACATGCTGACATGGAAATGAGCTAGGGACCACTCTCTATGCAGAGGTGCTGCCTCCTGTGCCACTAAGTCACCTCCACACCATCACAGACCCCACAAAAGAGCTGGGGTTTATGGAAGTCCTTTCCCCCCATTGGGATGAGTACATACAGGCTGATGAAAAACGCAGGCTGGCCTTAGTGTGGGATTGCACTCCAATGGCTTCCCAGTGGGCCAGGAGGATGTGGACGGGTCTTTTTCAGCAGGGCTCTGAGTAGACCCATCGCCCTAGCTGCTATCCTCCACTCAAACTGGTAATTGATGCTGGCAGGAGGCTGGCTTGCACCCCTCCTTTCCTTCTCTTCCTCCTCCCCATTTCCTTATACCCTCCATCTAAATCTTAGCTCGCCTGCCTCTGGTTGTTGCGGTGGAGTAAGCACAGCTCTCTGACACAAAGGTTTGACTGCTGGATTGGATGATTTGTTAATCTCTGTAATTATTAGCACTAAACAATTGCAAATGTTCTTCACACATTATGATGTCTGTGTTTCCTAATGTCTATTGTTTACGGTGAAAGTACTCACTGCCACCCTAATGTAAAACTACACCCACAAAACCACATTAAACGCCCCAACCTTGACACCACCACCTACCTCTCATTCGCGCTGTATACCCACTGCCACTGTAATCGTGTGTAACTGCTAAAGCTGCTCATATTGCAGTGAAACTCTTTGTGCATAATCTATGGCAGTTGAGAGAACAATGGTTCCTATTCATTTTATACAGCATAGAGTTTGTGAGTTCCCTAGAATAGAGTTCAGCAAATATCTGGCCATGCCTTTTGCCTCTGGCCATGATAGTTTGTAAATCTAACTTTAGATTTTTCATGTAGGCTTTATCACAGATTCAATTAAATTCAATTTATTCAAGAGGGCATGGACTGCTTGGTGCAGTACTTATCAAAAAAAAATCTATTACCCTAAATTAAATCCAAAGTATTATGAAAATGATTCATATACATTACGCATACATTTTATTACCCAGCCATTTTATTCTACATATGTTTAGGTCAACTCACCTTTTTAATGGCTTTTGTTTCACCGGAACTCCTCCTTACATTCTTCCCCCATCAATGTAAGTAAGTTTGCATGCTGGCCAGCCCCAACACTTCAGCCCCTGAGCTCTCTCACTGCCTGCTTTGTTCCTGTCTGACGCTGCCAAGATAGTTGCCCAATTACTACCAAAGTCACAGGAGACAACAGGTCCATTGTTGGTAGGGTCTTTAGATTCCTACAAGCACCTATGGGACTGCCAGCCCATGATAAACTGCCTGTCCACAAATGACTAATGGGACAGAATGACACTTGTATATTTTGTTTTGTACCTCAGCAGCGTTCATATCCGTAACAGAGCCCCTATGTGTCTCAGTATTTATTTCACTCCCCCTTTGTCTTCTTATGTTCTGCCCTGATCTTACTTGTGTTTTTTCCTCAAGATAATGATTTAGCATCAGACACAAAGATTACTTTTTATTAGAGATGTCATCAATGTTGACAAAACATCAGCCCACCACTGCCTGTACTATTTTATTTGGAACCATCCTTGATTTTCCCTGCCCCTTCTTTTCTGGTTACCAATTAGAAAATATTGAACAAAGGCTTGTCTTTGTCTTCCCTGGCAGACAGGTTGGCAGGCAATGCCAGCCATGGGAGTTGGGAGTAACCGGAGCAGACATACAGGATTCAAATCTTTCCCGATGGCTTAAAGATTCATCTGACACATGTCTTTGCACATAGGTAGAGGGCTCACTGCATCTCTGCCTGCAGCCAGGGCCATCAGTCAAACAGAGGAGTTAAGTTAAATTCTGCTTGCGTGGCCAAAACAACCCTTTAAAAAAAGACGTCAATATTTTGTTGTGATAATTATTTCATGAAATCCACTTTAAATGCACATCTCATAGTATAGTAAAATTAACAAAAGCTGTGCATGCATTTGAAACAACGTGAAACACAGTGCAAATACAATTATATAATTTCCTCATTGTGAATTGTTTTGCCAGCCAAATCTCTTTCACGTAAACTGCTCCAAATCCAACAGCATTGGATGGTAAAAGATAAACAACTCTGGTCTTTAATGTAGGCCTTGAGATGGACAAGAGGTCCTTGCCATAGTACCTTGTGCATTGTACAGTCCACTGCCTTTACTAGTCTCAATCAAAGCATCGGTAGTCACCCACCCCCTAACTTTTTGCTCTCTACATGCTTTTGTATTTGACTGTTTTCAAGGGGTGTGAAGGGTTAGGGGAGGATTGGCTTTCCTTTTATTTCATGCTATGATCAGAGCACTGAATGGGCAGGAGGTTGCCTTCCTACTTCTGGAGAATTGAAATTTGTTTTGCATGTACAGGAAAAAAAATGTCTGTTTCATTTCCACTCTGGTTATTCTCTCAGTAGTAACCGATCTTGGGTGACAATTGTATCCCTCACAATTTATGAATATGTGAAATGCAAACAACTGCTTCCTATATAAGAATAATGCTTCGACATTGCCCAAACACTCTCTGGTGCCATGGGAGCTGTTTCTACTAATAAGACATACTGGGAAAAAGCTGGGGAAAAGCTCTGGTTTGGTATAAGCCATTTTCAATATAATAGATACCCTACAAAGAAAACACTAGGCAAGAGAAGAGGGTCGATTCACATATAAGCTTTGCAGCAGCTGTTTGCCCTTTGAATTATTCCCTGTTTTTGCTTCCTAATATGAGGGAACCACTGACTTGTGTAACAACTCATTTGAGGTCCATCCATGTTAAACCAGCGGTTTGCCTCAGAGTTTTTCCACAGTCCTGAAGCACCAGTATCCTTAAATATTCAGAGCTGTGCCAGATGCCATTTTTTACACTGAGAAGCTTCATTGACAGCTTCCTGCCAAGCTCAAGGCTTTGTTAACATAGTGTATGTACATGCCACATGGACGGTTTTTCGTAATCTATTAAATAGTCCCTTTTCAGGGGACCTTCAAACCAAATTTAAGATGTATACAGTGAAGATGGGTGGGAGAATGCTGATTTATGTTTATTCGAATAGAATAGTTATTTTATTTACAAAATCAAAAAAGCACCAGTAGAACATATTCTCTGCATTCAACCCATCCTATTGTATAGGAGTAGTGAGTGCAGGTGTCGCATGGTGCTAGGGGGAGCAGATGGGGGGGGTTCAGTATCTCGCTCAAGGACACTTCAATATGCTTTCTACAGTGGCCGGGGATCTACCACCAGTCTCTAATTACTAGTTGCCCTACCTTCCCATTGAGCCAATGAAGTATGAAATGATGCAGTGAGGTTATGTTTTTTCAATTCTTTCAAAATGACAAATCATTGAATAAAAATGAAATGGAAGTGAAACAAATTCTCAGTGCATGTTTGGCTTTAAACCTTTTTGAAATTGTCAGCATTGATATTAAAAAGTTTCTTCACAGCTGACTTCTTTAGCATCTTGGTGTAACTTCCCCTCAGTATGGAGAGATAAGCTTCTCATGGAAGACTGAATGATGCTGACAGAACAACCTTTTTAATAAGGGCTATTTTCAATTATTGCAATTGGGGCTCCAGGCCTACCCTAAATTTAAGTCTAACATTTTGTAGTGATTTTTATACATGCTGTACTAGGTTTTTTGAAGCTGTCCTGATTCAGCTCTGAAAATGAAACTCAAAATGTCAAATTGGAAGTAAAAGAAGTAGTTCTTTTATTTTTTAAGGGACCTAGTGCAGCTTTATACATTAATGTCACTATTTGATGTATTGTATCAGATTATAGCTTCTAGGTCATTTGCATCTGCAGTCCCTGCTTGTCTTTTAGATTATTGGAGGAAATTGGAACAAACCCAAGCAGATTTGGGGAGAACAAACAAACTCCATACCTAGAACCTTCTTGCTCTGAGGTAATAGTACTAACTTTTGTACTACCCAGAAGAAGTTGAAATGGAAATGGCTGAAGAGACTCTGGTCAGAAGAATGGGCATATGTATATAAAGACCACCCACATTTGAAAACAAGACCAGGGCCAAGGACCAAGCATAGGGGTAAACAGCAGAACACAGTAGAATGGCCATGTCCCAACTCATGTTGAGCTAGTTCATGTTCAGTTTGTTTTCCTTTTGTTGTAACTGTACTTTAGTAAGTTTCACTAAGTGTTTGATATATCACTGAGAAGAGGCGTGTGAGCTTAGAGGTGAAATTATACTATTTAGACAAGATCTGAGTGCAGATAATCATTACATGTATTGGCTATTGAATAATTTAAACATGAATTAAAAGGATCTCTTTATTTTTCCACAAGTCTAAAAAATATTTTTTTACACCTATACCTTATTGCATAAAGCAATAAAGTATAGGTGTCCTCAATGATTTCACATGTGTCTAATGGATTTAATCATAGTACTTGTCTAGTCTACCAATCGCTCAGTGTGCATTACAATTGAATGCCTCACCTTTACTGAGCCTGAGGTAGGATGCAAAGCAACTGCACCTAAATCCCAGGGGTACACTCTACTGCTGAGCCATTGTGGCTCTGGTTTAATCAAATTCTTCTCTTCTGAATAGGTTGGGTGTTTTTTTCCATTTTGGTTATTTGTTGTTATTGTTGGTTTTTTGACATGTTTTCCTTTATTTGATGCCACAGTGAATGAAATGAAAGCTTTTTCCCCGTCATGTTGCAATTTAAATGTAAAAAAAACCAACACGTATATTTACCATCCATTCTCAAAAATACAAACTCATGCCACCATGTTTACTGCATAGACCATAGGCCTTTTTCTGCATTCGTTTGATTCTAGGGATTGAAGTTAGTGTTCTCCTTTTTACAATTCCATCCCTACCTATAATGGACCACCTTTTGCTTCTCATTTTAGTTCAATCGTTTGCAAAAGGTATGAAGGACTCCTGGGTGACTTGACTCAACTTCATGTAAGCTAAACTAAAAACAACAATTGCTGATCATGAATGCAGAGAAAAAAGTCCTAACTATAAATTTGGATAAATTAAACTAAACAAAATGTTATCACCAAACAAACTTTCTAGCTTTTCATCTTCCATTTTAGTACTTTGTACTGAATGGAAGTATATAGTAAATACAGAAGATGATAGAGATATCAAGATAATCTTTAATGGGTTTCTATTTTGGCGGAGAAACAGATAACAGAGAAGGTCCAGTAGGTGTTAGTTCATGTCGGTGTCATGGGACAACCGTAGTCAAACCATACCCAGGCCTATTCAAAGATACTGAACGTGTCCTCTTGCTGTCTGCTAAGAACTGTGGTATTGGTTATTCAGCAAACAGATGCAGAAGTAGGTTAGCTATTTGTTATCTAACTGCTTGTAGGTTGTGGTTACTGACTAGAATGAATTACTCTTCTCCTATGCTCTTAGTATGTTGTAGGCTCCCTACCCATGATAGTCAACCTACTGCTAGAGTTGTTTGACCATCTAATCAAACCTAGCAAGTCAAAATTTGAGTCTGATGTCCAAATAGGGGGCGGCATAGCTCAGTGGGTAGAGCAGTCGTCTGGCAATCGGAAGGTTGCAGGTCGATCCCCGGTCCTGCATATATAGCATGTCGAAGTGTCCTTGAGCAAGACACTTAACCCCTAACTGCTCCCCGAGCGCCATATGTTGGCAGCTCACTGCTCCTATACAATAGGTTGGGTCAAAAATGCAGAGAAATCCAAATTTCCCCTTGCGGGACTGATAAGGGAATCATTATTATTATTTATTATTAAATAATTGCTGTAGCTTATGTCTACAAAGCAGGAAACAGGCAATAAATGAACATGATAGTGGTGCCTCTGATCAAATTAGAGGTTTTATCTGAAATATGTCTTTCAGAAATCTGATTTATGATCTGCATATTTGATTTGGCAAAGGTTTTGTGCGGGATGCCCGTGCTGACGCAACCCTCCCGTTTTATCCGGGCTTGATGCTGGCATTAAGAATACACTGGCTTGTGCTTCCTCAGTGGCTGGGTTTATCTGAAAGATGTCTCCATTTCTAATGAGCTCATTCATTCTCAGGGCCTTTCATCACCTCCCTACGCAAAGCCATTTTTGTTAATTAACCAAGGGGGGAATCTGCTGGGAACATTTTGAAAAAAAGTTCCCAATGCTCAGAACGAGTCATTCTTTGAAGCAGCAGTTGGCACATTTTGGGAAACCTGGACTGAGATAGAGATTTGAGCATTTGACAGGAGATTATGATGATGTTGTTATGCCAACGTTACTTATTTATAAAATCAAATTTATACCATTACTACATAGACTCATCTTGAACAGAGAATTTTGCTGGTATTTTTAGAATGGTATTTTTTAGATTTGAAGCTACTAATGAACCTGGCGTCTAACTCTCGCATCTACAAATAGACAGTTAGTCTCACGGTTAGCTGTACCACATGAGAGGTCCATATGTCATGATTAGTCCCCACATTATCAGGGTGGACATTGACTTAGATGGAGTATGGAGGATTAAGGCTGGATGCCTTACCTATAGCATCAGACTTCACATGGATGTTGTTTTTTTATTTTGTAGGAGTAGGTCAGTATGGGCTGTGGGTTACCTGAAAACATGATTCAGATAAATTGAATTTAGGTCTGTAGAACTGTTTCTAACTTCTAGTGTTGCTCCAGTATCTTTTGTATCTGGACCCCATGCACTTATAGTATGTCCCTCTGGATAAGAGCCTCTGTCAAATGCCTGTAATATAATGTAATGTAATGGTTCAAACACATCTATTTTAAAATCTCCATGTTGAGTGTCCAGGGTATTATTTAAATGATATGCTAGCTACTAAATTGAAGATGTGTGCTCAGTTTGAGGTCTACTTACAATTGCAAACTTAAGACAATGATCCAATATTGTTTGTGCCACTATGTAGCCTTTTTTCTTTCGGTCCAAGAGAAACATGGGTCCCTAACTATTGGTACATACATGAAGGATTTGCTAAGCAGTCCCATATATGATGGTGTAAAAACATTCACAGCCACCACAGGTTTGTGCTTTTGGCCACTATGACCAGCTCCACGAGCATTAGGTAGAATCACTTGTCAGGCTCAAAGCCAATACTTCGGTTGCTATTCAGAAAAAAGAGTGGGCTTGTTGTTCACCAATCTTTCCTGATGTAAAACAGCCACCACTGGATATTTAGCAAATTTGGTTTGACCCAAATTCATGATGTAACAAATGCTCCTTTTGTACTTCTATTCAAAGCAAACTGAGCTTCATGCTACACTCTTTTTGTTTATGCCTCAAGACTGAATATCTATCACTGTGAGCCGATGGGAAAAGTTTTTTTTTGCATGATACACCTTTCCCAGCAACCTATGTCATGTACATCGAGTCCCAAGGCCCTGGCCTCATGGACACAAATATAGAGATAAAGGAGATTGCAGGTCCCAGAGTGAGCTGATAACTAAATCTCCCAAGGATGATCTTGTTTCCTCTTAGTTAGCGAAGTCAGAATGTAGCTGAGCGATCGACAGCCACTCAGACTTTGGCTCCGGAATCCTGAATCCTGCCTTCAGGACCGATTTGGTGTGTGTTGTCATGGACGTGCAGTGACATGCATTGTGATGAGTTGGATTAGTCAAATGGGTTTGTTTTGCTTGCTAAGCTGAAGGCAGCTCGTGTATGCATGGATGCCCGGAGGCAGATTGCACTTCTTCTTCCTCTGTCTGAGCTTTAAACTCCCCATTCTGGGTATTAAGCCTGCCCACAATGATGATCAACTGGAGGAAAGATTTTTCAAACTAAACTGGAATTCAAATCGCTGCTAGATCCATCATTCTCTACCAATGTTTACATTTCTACTTAATATTTTGGCTAAGGACTTTAGTGCCAAACTCATCTTGTTGATCATTTAATATTTCTTTTAGGGCTGGCATAGCTCAGTGGGTAGAGTGGATGTGTGGTAATCGGAAGGTTGCGGGTTTGATCCTTGGTCCTGCACGTAGAGGTGTCGTTGAGCAAGTGCTGAACTATTCCCTGAACGCCATATGGTGGCAGCTCACTGTTCTTAAACAAAAGGGTGGGTTAAATGGATAGGACTCTGAATTTCCCCTTGTGGGACTGATAAGGGAATCCCCAAAAAACTTAATCACATTTCTTGCTAGATATGCACTACGTGCAATTTTCTTGGCTAATTCTAGTTTCCGATATCTTTAAGTCTGATCTGTTGACAGCATTCACAAATTTTTTGACGTTTCTGTGATGTCTTGATGCATGCTGAATAATCCAGGTAGGGAAATCACAAAAAGAGGTGAATCTGTTCAGCTGGATCAGAAGTTTATTGAGAAACGTTTCGTCACTCACCAGGTGACTTCTTCAGTCTGAGCTGAAGGCAAACATCCCCCTCCTTATAAACGGTACCTTGATGCCACACAACAATAGGTTGGTTTCATATGCAAGTTGGGTGATCAACTGCACATTCAGTGACAATGGGCACCATTCACAGAGGATTGGGGAATGTTTGCGATCACGGCATTGTAAGACGCCGATAGATGTACTCTCAGGCCACCACCCCTATTCAAAGACGGTCGTTCCCTCTTCACATAAAGTTGTATATCTAGTTGTGTCACATCTAGTTGTACAATTGCGTGAAATTCTTAGGCTGGGAGAACTCACATCTAAAATATGAGATAAAGATAAAATAAAGTATGATACGACATAAATACAGTTGCCGGCATGGCTCAGTGGATAGAGCGGTCGTCTGGCAATCAGAAGGTTGTAGCTTCGATCCCTGCACCTGCAGAGAAGCAGACCCCTAACTTCTCTGCCCTGTGATAGATTTGCGGCCTATAAAGGGTGTACCCCACCTGTCGCCCAACGTGAACAGAGATAGGCTCCTTTTCCCCGCGACCCGATTTTGGATAACCGGTTGACAATGGATGGATGGATGATATAAAATAAATATGTATGCATACACATATGCATACATACTGAAGCAATAAATATAAAGCAAAATATATATAAAGCAGTAGATATTTCAGACTTAGGCATGAAATAGGCAAAGACGATAGTAAATACTGATCAAGTATAAAAAGCAATGATGGTGTATATATAATCAATAATCTATGATATTACACAGGTGGTAATCAGATTGTAGAGACAGTATGGTTGCGCCCAAGTCCAACCCTACTGTCTAGATCAAGTAGTAAGACAACCATGAGCTGAAGGATGAGAAATACATAGTAAAACTCATGTTCTTAATGGATATCAAAGGCCCCTTCAACAAGTTTAACTTTCAGCTGGAAGACATGGGCCAGAAAATGTTGGGTCTGTTTGACGCATTCATGATATTCATGGCTAAGACTGGACTTTACTTATGGGAAATTCCAAGCGGATCTTTTCATTACTTCAGGTACCTGAGAAAGCTGTCAAATCATCAAACTGTGGACTGCAATCACATCACCATGTATATGTGAGAGGTGGAGTTGTATAACATATTTCAGGACTCCCAGCAACATGTTGTGGTTGTTTTTTCATAAACCCAAAACATTACGAGCACAGCATCTATCCATTTCAGTGGATGGGGATTGAGGAGACTGGAATGCAACAAATAGAACCTAATGTATTCTCATTAACAGCATCTAAGTTAACGGCTGCAAAAAACGCTGGAAAGTATCATAAATCAATCAAAGGGGCCCCATTATGCCCCGTTGGGAAAGCTTGCCAGACAAATTGGATTGTCAGAACAAGTTGGCCTTTTGCGTTGATTTGAGCATACAACTCTTCATATATTTGCAAACAGATATTCTCAATTTTGAAGTAAATTTTGAGTCCAACGCACAGGTGAATCAAATGGGAGATTCCTCCTCTGTTGTTCTCTGAGGTTTTGTCTTGTTTTTTCCCCCTGTTAAAAGTTTTAAGGGAGTCATTCCTTATCTGATGTGAGGGTCTAAGGATAGGATGTCATGTAAGAAGCTAATTTTTTACTTTGAGACAATGGGGAATACAAATACGATTGACCATATAGATGTATATGTCTAACTGGAAGACTCCGATCATGGACCAGAAATCACTCATCAATGAAAAGCAGGGACAAGTGATGTCCTACTCTCTTAAGATGGAATTAATTTTCTTTGGCACCCTAGCAATTTTCAAAGGACAGACAGACAGAGAGACAGAGAGAGAGAGAGAGAGAGAGATGCCTAATGGCCTCTAGATTTAGACCGGGAGACAAGTAGCACCAGTAAATAGAAAAATACTCGTCGTGAAAATCAACTGGCACTCTGCTCTGTTTTTACACATTGTCAAGTGGCACAGGAAATCCAAAAGGTTACCGACCATTGGGGTAAACCAATAATTAAGACCATTTGAGGACGGGGTACGTACGGCATATAATTTGGTTTTTTGAACATTTTAAGTGGTTTAAAATGTTAATTTCAGATATCAAAGACACCAAGTATATCTCTCTAAACAACTATTAATTGAAACCAAGGCTATGTTACATATACAATTTCTGACAAGTAACATAGCCGGTTAAACGGTTAGGCTAGCTTAGAATATACCACAATAATTTCCTTTGAATAATAGATGGTAATTCTAAATTAATCTATAATAAATTAAACAATTTCTTGTTCACCAAACATTGATCAGGTGAACTTTGGCGATAGCTGTAAAAAAAGATAATTCTACAAAGTCAGTGTGACAGCCAAATGAACTACCTTAGGTGCTATATGGCTAATGTTAGCTTTGCATGTCCAGCATGAGTATGTATAAAGGAGAGCAAACAACAATAGCTGGACATTGGCTAAACAAAGACCTGGGCTGAATTAAATTGTAAATCTTAATGTAACTACGGACATTAAGCCTGGCTAGTTAGCTTTTAAAATAAGTTTAAGTGTTTCTTACTTGGCTGAGGTTGTCCTTAGCATCCGCAAGGATCCCATAGCTACGATAAAGCTCCTCGATAGTGACCGCCATCAGCGTATGCCCGTGTGCGCGAAAAGGTATGATCGCCGATAATAGGAAAGATATCGATAGTCGGCCACTCTAGTCCTCTTTTAGAGGCGGCTTTTACACACCCGTTACCAATTTAATTGAACTGTGTAATTTGGTATTGGGACGACAAAAATATATTTCGAGAGAGTTTATGATTAAAAACCCACGATCCGTTCGCACTACGTTAGCTTGTCTTGCTTTGAGAGCTGCCCCGGAAGAGTTTCCAATACGCATGCGCAAGACACGTAAACTACTTCTGTAGCACTACCGCATGTGGCGGGAGTTTCGGAATTGAGACACCTAATTTATAAACGTCGGGCCTCATCTGCTTACAAATCCCAAAGCATTGTTCGCCAAAACTTGATCCACTCTAAAGATTGGGACCCCACACACACAGACACACACGCCGTAATATAATGGAAGCTGTTACATGCCCTTAGATAGCCGTGACTTGAAACAACAGGGAAATCAAACAGACGCTGAGCGAGAGTATGGTACAACGTAGAAAACTAAATGCGTCACCCTGGGACTCTGCAGTCTACAATATCATCTACAGGCCAGTGGCCACTCTTTCAATGATGGTTAATGTAAATATACTTAAAATTGAGGAACGCTGGTTTCAACGGAAATCAAAACAATCATCTATGGTTCTCATCCCCGGTCCTCAGAGTACCTGTACCTGTTTCGTCACCTGTTGGAGTGACGAAACGTTTCTGAATGAACTTCTGATCTAGTTGAACTGATTCATCTCTTTTAGTGATCTGGGTATAAGTTACTGCTAAAGTAATTATAAGCATGGTGGCACCTTCAGTCACCTTAAACTGAAGATGTCACATGTATGAGTGATGAAGTGTTTCTCAATAAATGCTGTGTTCAGATGAACTGGTTAGAATTGTTTGCGATTTCCTTACCTGGATTATTGAGCACTCATTAAAAAACAATGCCACTGATAATTATAATTAAAATGAATCGGTTCAGCTGGATAAAAGGTTTATTCAAAATAAACAGAATAAAAGAGTTTATTTTCAATGAAGTTCTTGTCCAGTCGAACCAATTGACATTTTTGTTTCCTTTACCTGGATTATTGAGCGTGCATGAAGACATGTAGGGTAAAATATTTTCACACTGTACTGTAACACTGACGCCATGATATATGAAAGATTTACAAATGAGCATGTGCAAATAAAAGCTTTTCATATTCCAGTCCAAGCAACGCTAATAATGAGCATTCTCCTGTGAATTATATGCGATCAAATAGGTTCTCCTGCACTTACGATGACGGCAAACAACTATTACTACTCTCGGCTAGTCCTGTTATAGGTGGCCTCAGCAAATCACCCATCTCCACCTCTGTCCTCTGCATCTTTTCCTGTTGCACCAGCCACCTGTGTGTCCAAGATACCCAGCATTTCCCCCACTCATGTCCAAACCATCACAATATTGTCCCTCTATCTTTGTCCCTAAATCGTATCACCCCTAGGTCTCCCTCGAATATACTGGTTCCCTATCCTGTCCTTTGACACGCCCAACGAAAATATCAATATCTTCAACCCTGCCAGCTCCTGCTCCGCCTCCTGTCTTTGTCGGTCCAACCATCCTCAAATCATACAGCATAGTTTAGGTCTCGCTTCGATCACTACCATCAGAAAAATACACCAATTGGTGAATTCCAGTTCAAATCCATAAAGTGAGTGTATCGGGCCGTGAAGCTTTCTAACATAATGAAAAACAAAAAAATGATATGCCCTTTCTTAAAATCATTACGGGGACTTTGTCAGGCACAACGAGGCCAGCTCAGTAGAATTGTCTGGGTCCTACAACCACGGGTTGCTATGTCCGTTGCTACGTAGGTTGCGACGTACGCTTATATTGAGGTTGGGAAACAAGTTGATCGAAGCACACAGGCATATTGAAGTTTTGATGATTGAAAAAAAAGATCAAATTATCAAATTAGAAAAGTTTAAAGTGAAACCGAGTCTTCAGAGATAACTGGGTAGTGAAGTTGCTAATACTTATTCTTCCCGCAGTGAGCTTTAGGAGGCCGGTGCCTCATTTGCGAGATGTCGGTTGTGATTGTCCAGAGGAAACAACGCTTGACAGGCACTTCCAAGACACTTGGCCTTTTAAGTCCAAAGTAAGGACGTATGTGGAACGGCACAGCTCAGTGGGTAGAGCAGTCGTCTGACAACTTAAATGTTACAAGTTTGATTCCCAGTTCTGCAGAAAGCATCTCAAAGTGTCCTTGCACAAGAATTCCATATTCCCACTTGTGGGACTGATAAGGGAATCCTTTAGACCCCTTTCCATTATAAACAAACTCAAAGACCAGTGTTAGTGACCTGCACAGAGTGCAGCAAAGATACGAGTTGTTTCACTGTTCCGTTTGCCTTGACACTAAACCATACAAAATGGACAATTAAAGAAATATCCATACCTACTTGTAACTTTATTAAGTTCAGCAACTCAACACATGTTGCACTAGCCAGGATAACTCTTGCAGCTGTGTCACCCTCAGGTGTCCTCTGGACAATATACATAGGAACCAAAATCATATTCTTACACCTTTTTCTTTTCTTTCTTGAAGTTAAGTCATTCCTTTTGAACATACAACACGCCGTTTTTCCTGCAGTGCAGAGTGACCATAAGCCACTGGAACATATTCCCAGAAAACCACTACTTAGTGCACCAAAGAGACTGCAGCATATGCTTCTCAGACTACAAAAGTGTGACATTGAAGTGACCTATGTGCCAGGCTGAGATATGCTGTTGGCATACACTTTGAGTAGGGCATACCATAAACCCACAGAGACCA
>OMLC01081264.1:0-19425 GCA_900302585.1 Regalecus glesne
ACACATGAGCACAAACCCTTCTCTGCCACACATGCTTTCTTTTTCACAGGCTGATTCACTTGCACCTAAAAACCTAAGCTCTCATGCATATGGAGCGGAAGTGGTAGTTCCGCGATCCCACAGTGGGACCATTCCTTTCTCAGCGAAGCACTTTAAATGGTATTACATGTGACATGAAGTACAATAAGGATTGTTTTCACACATAAAAGAAAAAATCACATGCAAACACCATGCGAAAAATGATGCCAAAAAAATTCTTTGTGCCAGTGTCACTTCGGCGTCGTATGAAGTAGAGTGAGGTGCAGCCCCACTGTGTCAATTCCGTTTATCAACACATCAGCTTCTCTCAGCTCCACGGCAGGCTCTTGGATAGCGTAAACCCAATGTTGACACAACTGTTTTGTTCTTGTGCACATCAGCGTACCGTGGAGCTGGTCTGAAGCAGATAATGCACACACCTTTTTCTCTCATCTGTCTCCCTCACCCACTCATTCTTCTCGACTCTTTCCTCCATCTCTGGATGTAACTCCCAGCGTTAAGTCTTGTTTTACTTCCACATCCATTTGTTTTCCCCTTGCACAAGCGGTATACAACAAAGTACCAAGTTCAGCCACCCCTGTGATTCACAAAGTGACATGACGCCAGGAATCACAGCAAGGTCTATTAAGCCTTCAGCACCCTTATTCTAAATTACAGCTTTATTTTACAGCTAGGTGCCATGCTTCAAAGCCCTCTTCTGCTTCCCACTGCAGAGCGCTTTGTCACCTTATTTCCATAGAGCTGTAACTGTTTTAAATCAAGGTGTAAAAATGCTAATCCCTGCATCTAGGGTACCATTATGCTAATTGATGAAGTGTGATGCCACAACCACGTGAAGCCTCAGATGCCTTCTAAGCCCTTAGATTCCTATATGCCAAAAAGCTAATGAATCTGCTAGGCCAGTTCTATTAAAGTTTAAACTGGTTGCATAACCATCTGTTAAAGGTTTTATTTACCTCAATCCCAGCAAACAACAGTAGTAGGTGGTGTGATGATAAATGGAACCTTTCCTATTGAACAAAGTCTTTCAAAAGCATCCATTTACATTGACCGAGGCTTAGTTGAATTGACTAATGTAAGATTGGGGCAATTTAATTTGCAGTTAATTTGGAGAAAAAAAACATTGCAAAGGAAAAAGAAATTATATAGACAGGGTGTTGTATTATACAGAGGATGGATGATGTCTAGTCGAGGCACTCGTTAACAAGTGCTCTGCTGCTGTCTTTTTACCTACTAATGTAGTTCTTATGAGAGTTCCAGACATGAAAAAGGGATAAAAAAACATGTTGATTCAATTTGGATTGATATCTTTTTAAAAAAAATAATTATATAGCTGTTTTTTTGGAGTTGGTCTATATCTTTCAAAATTGTTCGCTAGTAGGCACCTGTTCAGATAGGACATACTAGCTTGTCACATTGCTGCTGTTTTATTTTATCCTCTTTTTTCCCCACCCGTATTCCTCTTGTTGCCTATTGTTGTCGCTTGTGAACACCCAACTGCCTTACGCAGAGACGAGCTAAACCTCACCTTAACCCCATACACAAACAGAGGCCCAGCTTGTCACATTGTTGAGGCAGTCCCTGTACACATCTTGTCAAAATTAATGTTTAATGATTATTTGAGTTAATAGACCTGGAAATCACAACCAACAGATAAACAGGGCTCCTTGGTGATTTTAAATAAAGGATTTACAATTAGGGGTACTTTAAGTGCATTTAAATGTGCTGCTTAACAGCCTCTTAACAGGTGTAAGTTTTGTCACCCATCATAAATTGAAGACTATCAGCAAATGTGAACTGCATACTAATAAAAGATTGCCGTGTTGTTTTATTGTCATTCTATCTGAAGTACTCTCTGGAGTTGGGCCTTTGCCACTGAAGGTTCAGTTGATGACCCAACTTGCATATGGACCCAGCCTATTGGGGTGTGGTATAGAGGGGGCAGGGGGAAGGGGTGCTTGCAATCTACTCAGACTGATGATGTCACCCATTTGAGTGGCGAAACTTTTTTTAATAAACTTCTGAGTTTCAGTTAAACCGATTCACCTCTTTTTTATTGATTGTCATAAATGGTACCATATTTTATATCTATAAATATCCCTGCTACATACTTTTTGTCTACACAATTAATAAATTCTATTAATTCAATTAGTGTCAATTGGTGTTAATAATCCCTGACAACACCAGCTGTGATTTTGCAAAAGCTGGATGACCATTTTTCTTTTTGCCTTTTTTTCCCCTTGACCAACATTTTTGGGTTTTGTGGATTTTTGCTTGAGTTAACTGAACCGAAATGCAGCTGGGAATACCTCCCTGTTTCAAGTTTTGTTTGTTGGATAACTGAGATATCCCAAAGTGGAGCATTTTGAGAGAACTGAAATTAATTTAAATGATAGTCATAACTGGGAAAGCCTGAAATGGAGTACATTTACATAATAAATGGAATGAGCTGAACTAAATGGAACTTTTTTCTTTCCCTTTTGTTCAAATATAACCTTTGAATATTGACTTATGGTGTCACTTATGTCACTTACAGGGAATTAAACTTAGTTTATCTAAATTGACTGTTTTATTTTCCTACCTTGCGACTAATCATATATTTGTGTCAAAAAAGTGACCAGAGGTTATGTGAATTTTAAATGCATAAATTTATTTTTTTTATCCTCTTTTTTCCACACTAGAATTTCTCAAGTTTCCTACTGCTGGGTCAGTCTCTTGCTTTGATGCCCCTCTAGAATGTCAACAAGAAGGAGGAAGCCGTAACATGTGAGTTCCACCAAATCCCATGATGACTAGCCCTGACTATTTTGCATATCGCGGTCTCGCCGAGAAACCACAGTGCTTGGCCATCGGAGGAGAGCGAAGCAGAGTACTTTACCTTCACTTAACCGCAAGCGCCCGGATGACCCAGAGGGGGACACTAGCAAACCCAGGATACATTATCCAGCCTAAACCCTATACAGATGTGAGGCTTAGCCTATTATGCCCCACTAAATTGAACTTCTGGCCGTGGTTGGATACGGCGCATCCGGGATTTGAACACCCAACTACATGACGCTGAGATGCACTGAACATAGGTGCCTTAACCCCCTACGCCACCAGATACAATACAATACATGTATACAATTTTGGATGAATATCATGATAATGGTGTTATCATGAATTGTTTTGGCTACAACAATCATGTAGTGAATATCTAATATCGGGATAATCAACAATGGTCTTTTGAGTCAAAATAATAAAAGTATTCTGGATAATTAATGAGATAGTATGTTGGTAGTATTATGGCCATTGCTTTTAGATGTTGCAGGGATTTTTTTTTGGTTTACTGTGTTTTTTCGAGGGGGTTGTCTGATTAATACGTTATTAAGCCATTGAGGAAGTCTTTATTATTAAAAAAGGGAATACGGAAGTAATTACTTTGAAGTTTTTTATCACTTATTAAAAGGACAGCGACTGGATTATTGAGAAGGTTTTGATCCAGAGTAGGC
Source organism: Regalecus glesne (assembly GCA_900302585.1). Lineage (NCBI taxonomy): Eukaryota > Metazoa > Chordata > Actinopteri > Lampriformes > Regalecidae > Regalecus > Regalecus glesne. The sequence continues at coordinate 3,531 of OMLC01081264.1, forward strand.
TATCAGTGCGATAAATCTTGGATGTCGTCATCATTGGGGTATTGTCTGGCCTACTTCCTAATACAAACCACACAGCAGTTTATTACATTCCTTCGGGGGCTAAATAAACATGTGGAGGCCATAATTACAAAAACAATATCCTTAACTGCTCTTTGAAGAGTTGCATAACTCCTGCCAACATTGTATATAAATCAAAAACTCATTCCTACAATACCAGCTAAATTATCCCAGATGAACTGACGTCCTCGAAAAAGAAATTCTACCCCAATTATCTAAATGCAGTATAATGCAGTTGTAGCTGATTGTTGATATATTAAGAGAAGATACATTTCTTATAACAACAAGACTGGTGGAGGAACAATAATGCACACCTACTGATCTGTACGCTTTGTAACTTGTGTGCATCTCTGGTGGGAAATGTAGCTTTTGAAACGTTGGAATACTCCCCTCAACCAAAGGTCGGCATTATCACACTGCAGACACACCAAGGAGTTTTTGTTGTGGTTGTTTTGGGGGGGGGATTAAAAAATGATCCCCTTATTTTTTCCCACCCAAATTCCTCAGGTTGCCTACTGCTGGGTCATGCTCTTTAATACCCCTCTAGAACGTCTACAGGACAGAGGAGGCCGTAGCACACGAGTCCTCCAAGTTAAGTGACGATTAGCTTTCACTATTTTGCACATCGCAGTCTCACGGGGAAAGCACAGTGCTTTGCCGTCAGAGTAGAATGGAGCAGACTACTTTCCCTTCACTTAACCTGAGCCCTCTACCCATGTGAGGCTTAGCCAATTATGCCCCCCTAATTTTGGACCTCCGGCTGTGGTTGGGAACGATGCAGCCGGGATTCAAAAACCCAACTGCATTATGCAGATATGCACTGAACATAAGTGCCTAAACCCCCTACGCCACTTGAGGCCCGGCCACCAGGGAGTTTTAAGGGTTGGAAAACACATTCATGTTAGCAGATTCTTTTGAGAATCTAATCATTAAATGGGTGAAAATTGCCTGTTCTTGACAGTGCCTCTAGATCATACCCAAGGATGACCACAGCTATATGACAGCTGAAGTCAAGAGCTCTCAATAACAGTTGGTCCTATGCCTGTAGCCCCTCCTCTTGCTAAACAGTGAGCTTTCAAACATTCACTGAGATTTAGGTTCAGAGGTCAATATTTCCAAGCAGGAGCCATTTACAATCTTCAGACTAATTTTCGACCAATTCCACAGACCAGCATCCCGTGTAAATTTATGCAAAGGGTTAAAGTCTGTCATCTTTCAAAATATCTCAGTTAATGGTTTGACCTTCTTCAGTTTACATACAAGGGCCAAGTTACTGGGATGATGAATGTGGTTATTAAACATTTACAGTAGTATATGAGTTATGTCAGACTTTAACTCATAGATTTTAGTAAAGCTATTATTTTAGTTTAGCTATTTAGTCTGATTAAAATTCTTTGTGACATTAAGACCAACAGCCACAATATACAGCAGGTTAAAGACCAAACACAGAGCGTGACGTGCAGTCATATTACCTCTGATACGGTTACCCTGAATACAGGGGCAAATCAAGACTGTGTGCTCTCATGATTTGTTACTCCCTATACAATAACTAAATGCAAATCATCAATTCAACTAGCACCATTACATGAATATGCTGATGATATGGTACTTGTCACATTTCTGCACACAGGACACAAAGTTAATCAATGTACATATTTCTGCCATATTGGTGAGCTTATGAATGGTGAAATGATACATGGACTTATTCTTCCATAGCACTTTCCTAGTCTAGCGACCACTCAAAGCACTTTACAATGAATGCCTCAAATTTACCAAGCCCATAGCAGGATATGAACCCACTATGCCTGACAAGTGTTGAGAAGACAGTGCCTGTTTTATTAATGAAAGATAGACAAAGGATGTTGTTATTATGAGTTACCACAATGATTGTCATCATTTTCCAGCTATTTTGATTAATGGTCAGCCAGTTGAAGTTGTGGGAGTTTAAATGCTTAGCAACCCTTATTGAATGCAATTAGTTTTAGAGCCAACACAGAATACGTAGTTTAAAAACCAATGGATCGCTTGTATCTATTCAGGAATTTATATTAATTCTGTACCTGCTTTGAATGTTATCATTCAATTTAATGATTCGCTATTTCATTGTTAATCACTATCAGGCTTATAGATATGGAATAGAAGTGGCCCTCTAGACCCACTAGTAGGTTCAGAAGATAATTTAGAAGTGGCCCTCAAGACCTACTAGTAGGTTCAGAAGACCATTATCTAGTCACATAGTTGATGAACAATATGACTATAAGAAGACTCCAGATCCAGCCCAAAAGGAATCAAGCTCACCGCTTAACATATGGACCATGCATTTGCATATCTATCAAGTTTCTGTCTGAGAAATGAAGAAAGCAAAGGTTGACATTCATTTTATCTTCTATTTTATTCCCTTGTCTGAGACCAATTTGCCATGGGAGACCCTATTAGGACCACTAGGCTCCAGACAACACAATGTTCAGGTTTATAGACACTCAGACCTCTCCACCACAATAAGGTGATGGTATTTTAAACATAAAATTGAAAAATGGGTGATGTTTAATTTTGACAATAGTCACATAACTGAAGTTAGGAGCGCTCTACAATGGTTGGTTCCTTGTGTGTAGCCCCTTCTGTTGCTAAACAGTAAGCCTTCCAAAATGCACTGAAGTCAAGATTCAGAGGAGCATATTTCAAAGCAGGAGCCACTTACACTCTCCAGACTGGCATAGTGTTTTGTTACTCTACAGGTTGGGAGGTTTCAAATGATTTATAATGCTAGCAGCTCTGTTGCATCTTCGTGGAGGGAGTTTTATGAATTCTTTAAAAGGGGGCTGAACAGGATGAGACAATTTGTTGGGCTTTTCGTTTCACCTACACATGAACCATGTCCAATATTCTTGTCTGTGCACACACTGCTTTTTATTAGTGCATTATTGTGATTTACTGTGATGAGCTTTAACGAGCCTATGAAGCCGAAGGTAAATTTCCACATTTGTGGACAATAACGATTAAATAGTATTACTGCTCTCCAGCTGAGGCCTTTCCAGTGATGTATTTGGTTTTCACATTTCAATGGTCACGACCAGATCGACCAGATCGTCAGGACTTCACACCGACCTGTAGAGAAAAGCCTTCAAAGAGTGCCACAGACAAACCCTGCACTATAAGGGGAGTGTTTATGGGGAGCTCTGTGCCTAAGCGGGTCAGAAACATCCACACTGTCCTCAAACAGAGAAAGCAGAAGGAACAAAAACCAGAAAAAAACACCAGCTTGTACAACAGCTACTAATGGCAGCGGAATCAAGAGACCTGCCAGGCAGAGGATGTCCTGCCATCCATTAAATGTTTCCGCTATCTATAATAAGGGAACATGGTCCCAGACAATGATCTATAACTACCCCATCAACAAATACTGTTTTTCAATTCTGACTTTTTTAGCCACGTTCTTCTTCTTTCAGCTTGTTCCCTGTTTTTCAAGGGTCACCACATAAGATTTTATAGTTTCTATCAGTACCCTCTGAGGGCACAAGCACCAATAGTGGCCCTTGTTAACCCATGCCCAGACCAATCTTGAATGGTCCTGTCAATCCATATATTGATCTGGTGAAAATTTCTCAGATGCTCTTCCTGACACAACCACTAGCCCTCTGAATAGAGAGAGGTAAAGTGCTAGATGCCATCATAGTATCCATGGACTTATCTCCATGCCTGTCACTTTTGTTGGTGTTATTTGATTCACTTTTTAGTCCCTTTAAATGAATAATCCACCCATTGTAAACCACTTATCTGAAGTCAGGTTGCAGAGCCATTCTGGAGCCTATCCCAGCAGAGTAATAAATCAGTAAACGGCATATTTGGAGAGGTAGATTCTCAAATTACAGTTATCCCTTTCTTCATCAATGACATACAGGGGAGATAAAGCACCCATGGTAAAGCGGACTTCTTGAGTGTCTGAAGTAATACAAATGCTGTTTTGAGTGGTTGCGAGACTAGAAAAGCTCTATATAAGAACAATTCTATTTACCATTTAAAATGTGTATACTATAACACAAGCACCATTTCAATTTATTCAGAGATTTGCCTTTAATTGACTTCTGTCTTAATGCTTAATGCATTAAACCTAGTGATATTGTTGGAATGGGAAAATCTATGTACTAAACTATAGCACACAAAGAACAAAGGGCACACAGCCAAACATAAAAACCATAGCTGTAATAATGATTATTTGAATAAAATACAGCTTTGCAACTTTGGAGAAAATATCGAGAGCAAACATTTTTCCATCATTTTAAGTTTTTACCCCTCAATTCCATCTATTCTCGTTATTACCGTCTCCCAGTCAATTGGGCCTACGTTCTGCCTACTGAATAAAACTTCATATTTAACAAGTCATTAGCCCATTGTTGTGCTAACAATACTAACACTTGATTACCAGTCAGCAAGCATGACCATAAAAACTTGACACCACCGTAGACAGTGTAGATCACCAGTCCTTTCAAAAGATAATTGGAAACGCCTGTTGTGAACTTTCTGTAAATGGGGTCAAAAAAGCATCTGTGGTCCGACATCCATTATGATAAAAGAACCAATTATAATCAGTGCTCTTCCTCTACTAACTCTCTACCCATCCATCTCTCTATATACCCATCTGCCACATCTCTAACACATCTCTTTCTTGTCTGTCTGCAAGCTCATATATCTGTCCTATAGCAGAGTCAAGAGTACATTTTACCTTCTCATGAAAGTGGATCAGGGACTGAGGGAACCATTTCTTCAGTAGTCCCAAGTTAGTCTGCTTTCAGTTGAAGCTCCCTGTGCTACCTCTGGAGGTGGGTGTTACAGCAGTATTGGATTCCACTATGCCTTTAGTGTGTGCGTCTTTTTGCCACCTCCCTTTACAGGCTTGAATAGGCGGGAGAGCAGCAACTGCAGTCAGCCACAAAGGTCGCTATGGCAACGGTGGAAAACCCATCCACTAATACATATATCAGGTGCTGACTCCTCCCATACAGTCTTCGCCACTTTTGACCTATCACATACCCACCCTCCACTGTAACTACTCTCATAGGACCTGCCACTTCAGCATATGCGTATACACACATCACACATACGTTTTGTGCACAAATGCTGTACAGCTTCCTCTATAAAAGCCAGGGATGGAGGACAAGTGACGAGGTCTTTTGTGGTTAAACCAGATGATAAGTTACTTTTGAACACGTCCAAACTCAAATGTTATATTCCACTTGCTCAAGGGTCAACAGCTGGTTTGTATCCACCTGACTCCCATATTAGCTGGCATTAGCCTTACTGAAGTGCCAATTTCTACATCACGAGAATGGCATCCAACAATTTGGCCCTTGTTATCATTGGAACATTGTCCTGAGTGACATTCATTTTCATAGAATGATATGTCTGTCTGATGATGTTCACAATATGTGATTGTTTGAAGTTTACCATCCAAAAGAGGTGAAATATGGGAGTCATTATACAACCTAGGAAACACTTTTGGACCCAACATTAATGTAAAGCAGAGTAAGAGAACTAAAACTCCAGAACATCACCTCATGTATCACAGCTTTAAATGAGATAAACAGTTGCCCTCCCTCTGTTTTAAGTATACAAGTGCAAAGACTAACAGTCCTCGCTCCGTTTAAGCTAAATTGTCCATGTTGAGTTGTATTCTGAATGTGTACATGTGTGTTTGTGAGAACATGGACACATGTGCCAAACGATAAGGACCAATCACTATAAAGTGGCCCATGGGCAGTCATAAACAGTGCTGTTTTTGGATGGAAGACAAAAGGCTATCAAAGAGCAATGACCTTCTAGTATAGAGTGCTCTCTCACAATCAGCGAGGAGGAATAAAAAAGGGAGATGAGTGGAATGAGAGAGCAGAAGAGGTGTGAATGGGGACTGATAAAAAGGTCACACTCCTTCCCATCCCCCTCACTCTCATGCATACTAAACACTCCAATGTTGCACATCGCCAGTAATTCATCTCCATCTTTGCACTTTCTCACAGCAATCCTTCTATCCTTTCCATGTCTTCATGCATCTCCTAACTTGCCTACATCTTTGTTCTCTCGGAAAACCTTAAATCAGGTTTACATTTAAGTCAATTATGCAGTTTTTAGGGTAAACAGAGACCATGGCTGTTTGCATTTCTAGGCTTACACAAAAGTTTTGGTGGTGTACCCCCCCTGATTTTTCACCATTATGTCTTTTCTCTTTCATTGCTTCCCCCTTTTGTCTTTCCCCGTCTTGTTTTAATGAGTACCAAAAGTGAACTAGAAGACTGTATAGAAATAATACACAAAGACGGAGAGAGAGAGAGAGAGAGCGAGAGAGAAAGATCTGTTGATGCAAGTCACATGATATCATGGCCTGAGATATCCAATCCACTCACTTTTGTGTGTGCCGGTGTGGGTGTATAAATGCGTGAAAGATGAAGGGGAAAAAAATACTAGGGGAAAGGAGAGAGAAAGAAAAGTAAAAGGCAAACAGGTTGCCGGAATGGCCTTATGGTAACATTTTTCTCAAAATCATGTGTATTGTGTGACTTGAGTCTTAAATGTGAGCATACCATTGCCTACTTGTGTGTGTGTGTGTACTTGTGTGGGTGCACAGGTTCAGCCATCTGGTAAACAGCACCAGTTAGCATTGAGGCTAGACAAAGAAATATTACACCTACATATTGTTCGACACTAACTTTCCATCATTGATACTCACTTGTTTCCACAACACACAATTCATTATACGCCGTATATTCAGAGCTACTCCCTTTCTCTGCCCACCGTTCGGCTCGACTTTACTGGCCAACTCATGAAGAAAGATTTCATTAACCGTAACAGGAATACCCGAGAGTGTTCCTCAGTGTAATTATGGGCAATACGTTGATGCAGGAGGCAGCACTGCAGTGTGCATTATCACAGTAAAGCATGTCCCCACGGGTATCGTGGCTGTTATACAATGCATGTATTCTGTCTCAGAACGTTTTCTTTAAAGAAGCGTTCAATAAGTCAAGGTAAAAGGAGCCGATCCAAAACAAAATAACAAGCAGAGGGGGACAACCCCGCCCCCCAAAAAAGACTTTACTGGCTCTCCGGTTACTGCACAAGTTGGTATATCAAACCAATAAAGAACCTCTTGTCATATTTTATGGGATTTATTATCGGCATGGTTGGAAAACCCCTGCCCGCTCAAATTTCTTTGCTGTATCTACCAGCTGTGAAATAAGAAAAAAAAAGAACACACCGTTAGTAGCACTTCAGTGATCCTACGATGGAAAATTCCTTCATTGCTGCAAGTGAAAAGCTTGATAAGACAAAAATCTGATGAAAATCCATACATGAGCGTGGGTTCCTTTGAAATCATAGCTTTTTCTGACCTTTTGTATACATCCAAACTGCATTTTAGCCCACTCAAAGTGGACTTTTTAGAGAAACTCCTTCCAGACCAAAGATGCTTTGTTTTCAGTGTTGACATGTAGATAAGGATAAATGTGTCCAGCTAATCTGATTCAATTTTTTTTATTACCTGGATTATTGAGCATGGATAGACATATTGAAGTGCAATTCAAACAGTTGTTTTGAACCATGCGAAAGGAATATGACAAACTGTGGGCTTTTGAGCATTTGAAATGATTTGAGTGCCAGTCTTAATGACGTGGTTTTTGAATAAACCCTTTACAAGTTCAGATTGGTATTATCTCAGTTTGTCCTTCCACTAAATCGTCCGAATTTCATCTCAACTGGCTTCACATTAGATCAAAGGGGACATTGCAAATTATACTTTGCAGATAGACATCTTTGCTCTTTGAGCACAGCCTCGGAGAACATTTCCATCTACAGCTGAAATCATATAAGAGTAGCGCTGGGTGGTAATTCAATATCATGACTCATTGTCTTTCAATAGTATTTTATCTATATGAATTTCAGATGTTGTCATACTGTGGGACATAATTTTTGCTTTCTAAATGAATGATGAGGAAAATCTATTACCTAAAATCTTGTGTAGAATGTTATAAGACTCAGTCATATTCATAAACATGCTGTTTTTGTATGCAAGTTGATGTCACGTTGCGTATGGTATCCCATATGATTCTTAAGATTATATTTCCATATTGCCAAGCACTATACAAAACTTAAATTGCCAGGTAGAGTGGTGTGCACCTGCAACTCAAGTCACTGGGAGGCTGAGGCTGGCAGATCGAATGAGCTCAGGAATTCTGGGCTGCATCCTAAGTCAATTGGATATCAACACTAAGTTTGGATGTGGTAGTTCAGGGATAGTCCGAAACCTCCAGGACGGGTGCACTAGCCTAGGCCCTAGCCCCTATGCCGCTCAGTAATGGGAACATGCACATGAGTGGCCGCCATAGCCAGCCTAACCTGAGCAATACAGTGTAACCAAGTCTCTTTTGGGGGGCAGGGGTAGCTCAGCAGTAAAGTGGTCATCCAAATTAAACATTCCAGGTTTGATCCTGCTGTGGGGCACAAGGAAAGGTCATCTGGCCCAAATCTCCCATGCTAAGTAAATGTGACCCATACGTCGTAGAGCACTTTGAATGGATGCCAGACTAGATTAAAAAAAGCTGCATAAAAATGAGTCCATTTACCATTCTAATTTATCTAAATTAAACTTTAGAATATACATACAACTTCTGCAGTTGGTTACTTGCCTCCTATTTTTATACCTCTCCCACGGACCACCATGCAATATGAGTCAGATTTATATTCACTCATATTCATACAAAAAGTATTCATCATCCAACCACACAAAGAATTGACTTCAAAATACACGGTGAACTCAAAACTACAGAAAACTTCTTTACCTGAACAGAGATTGAAAAAACACCTTTGATCTATGGAATGACAAATCCGGGAGAGCACCCTGGAAGTCAGATCAAACGGTGACAAAACTCAAAACTGGCGTGTGTAAACGGCTGAAAGTGGCAAGGCTTGAAAGGACAGCAGGTTTTATAAAGAAGCAAAAAAATGACCTTCTATATGCTCTTGGGCTTGTTGAACTCCCAGCTCTGGCCATGAACTGGGCAAACTTATTGTGATGACAAAAAGCACCAGCTGTGTCTATGTGGAATTTGGATTATAATGTCCAGTTAAAAAGCAGCGCAGTACGGTGACGTATGCCTGCCAGCAGCTGGGCTGCAACAGTTTTATATGCATTATAAATATTCAACACACAAACACAGCAACTCACTGACAGATCTATCCTCTGTTAAATTATTTAAGGGCTCAGCGGGTGAAATGAAATCATCTTTCGTCTGCTCTCTTACTTTTATTCCTGCTCCCCCTGCCTGTCGTGATGCTTCCTCCCCGTTTGTCACCCCCCCTCTCATTGCGAGTCTATGTGTGAGCATGTGCATGTCTGAGTCGGCACTACAATGCGGAAGCCCTAAAAACAATGTCCTATTAAATCCGACATCAACAAGTCGGATTTTAAAGAAGCATTAAGACAAGGATGTCAGCCTGCTTAACCTACACACACATGTTTAGTTAAATATGTGTGCACAGACACAAACGCGCGCACACACAGAGAGAAAACTCACTGTCCTAATTATTTTAGCAATATTAGCATAGCTTTGGTCTCATGAAGTTATATAATGACAAAATAGAAGGAAAGCAGACAACAACGTAAAAAAGGAATACAGTGGGGTCTGTGCAGAAATGAAAGGTTGGGTATTGGGAATACATTGAGAAAAACAGTGAAAACAATGAAATATAGAAACCTGCAGCATTTCTAATGTGTTGTATAACAACTTTCTATTGAAGGAATTCATCTGAATCTATGTGACTGTCACTGTCACCCATGCAGGAAGATGCTTTAAGTGGTAGCTGCCAACTGAAAATAAAATTGAGATACATCACACTGCAGAGCCAGACTCCCAGGAGTTCTAACCAACGGTAGATTCAGAGGTATGCATGCATAACACCCAACATTTTAGACATACATACGTATGAGCTTAAATGAAAAATCAAAATGATGGTACCGCAAGAGGTATGGTACAATTATCTTGAAATGCAATGCTCTAAAATATTTTTTTAACCTTATGTCTACATCATCTACAATTTGGCCAACCTAGACACTGGTGACTATAAATACTTGGCAAACTGGCAGTAGTATGGTTGGGCATTCTGTATTCATTAGGACTGCAACTTTAAATTATGTTGATAACCAACTATTCTAATGATTATTAGAATGCCTAGTCTATAAATCTGACCATTGCTGCAACAATTATTTAACAGCTGCTAAACAAATATTCACTCTTACATTTTATGTATACTATTGTAGCTTATATGCTTTCAGTTTTTTTTCCTTTTCTGTTACACTTTCGCACATCATATGTAGGTGTGGGTATGTACCTGCTGAAAGATTTTCTCATACTTCTTTTTTTTTGGCGGCAAGGTGGCAGTAGTTAGCACAGGTGCCTCACAACCAGAGGGGCCTGGGTATGAATCCTAGACCATCATGTGCCCTTTTGTGTGGAGTTTAAGGCTCTCTTTATGTCTGCTTGGGTTTCCTCTAGGTACTCCAGTTTCTTCCCACAATCAAAAAGACATGCATGTTAGAGTTAGTAGTCCTCCCTATGCCCTTAACCAAGACAGTAGGAAAAAGGAGTTGTCCCAAAGTTGGGTCCCCAAGCACTACAGTTGTTCACTACTCTAATACAATAGGATGGGTTAGAACAAATGTCATGATATGTATGTACAGTGACGTATAAATGTCTTCATGCATGTTCAGTAATCCAGGTAAGGGAATCACAAAAAAGAAGTGAATTGGTTCAACTGGATCAGAAGTTTATTGAAAAATAAATAAACTTAAATAAACTTCTGATCCAGTTGAACCAGTTCACCTCTTTTTTGTAATGACGTATAATGCTTATTTGTTTTCTTAACTTGCAAAGTATGTTCTTGATGGCATTGTTTATCCAGGGTTGAGCACCTGAATCGTTTCACAACTGTCTTGGTTTTCCACCATGTAACTAACATGGTCAGGACAGATTCCGTGAGAGCTATGGTTTGCTGGAGCTCACATATTCTTGCCTCAAAGACAGGCACCCACTGTACTGTATCCATTGTACTGCTCTTTGGAATTCAATAGAAAAAAAAGGTATTTGTCTCGACAGAGTACAAGGCTATATGTCCATCTATAAGCAATTCATTTACAGAACAGGCCAAAACGCTTACTTTTTATAACGGGCTTTTTATAGTCTATGCAAAGTTAATTTCACGCAATTACTTAAACCTATCATGGATCTGCATTTAACAATATTGTGACTAACTCTGGCTTCCAATTATTCTACGATAGCTAGGTCTGCTGTATTATAAAACTGTGACGAGCTATGCCCCGGACTAAATTGAAAGCCGCTCTTTGTCACAATCCGGACCCATAGGTTGCTCAAAAGGGCGATATGACTCAAAGTCTGTCGGTCAGTCCATCAATAGACACCTTCAAACAAGGTCCAAACTCAAAATAAAAACACATCTCACATTAACATATCATTTGAACACATGAAATGAATAAATAACGTTGCCCACCCAAATAATCCTTTGCACCAAAAGGCAAAGAAGACGAAATTACATTCAAAGTTTTACACGGCATAACTTTTAACATTTGGAACATTTCTTAGCGGGCCTTTTTTTTAAAATATTGGACATACACTTATCTAAAGACAACCATCATAGAACACTAGCTATTGTAGCTAATAGCCTCACCTTTTCACCGTTGCTAGTAGCTAAGCAGAAATCCCCAGCCCCCCCAATGGTGGGTAGTTTTCTTTTCAAATGCTGCTGCATATAAGTTTTCATGTTGTGACAAATGCCTTTTACCTATATAAGATAGCATTTTATCGAGTATTTACTTTAGAAAACTCTCCACCCGCGATTAAACCTCGGCTCCTTGTGGTTTGGCGGCCATTTTCTAAATCGTCCTTATCTGCTTCCTTCCGCACTGCTACACTAAACTTCCAGGTTCTTTTTGGACAGCGACACCCCCGACTAAAGCATGACATTACATCATTAAATTATCTTATTTTGAATTATATCGCTTCTCAACCTTTTGAAGAAGATCAAGTGCAGGGTTTAATTTGAAAAATCAAGCTTAAGCAACCCGTATTCTCTTCATTGTATGCAATTGTAATACTCATGTGATTTTGTTTAACTTGAATGCTGTTTTGCAGCAAGTTGTTTCCAATGAAAGTCTTGAAGCATGCACAATCATAAAAGCTGAATCGGTTCAACCGGATAAGTTCATTCAGAAACGTTTGGTCAAAGAGGTGATGTCACTGAAGATATCCCCTGTTTGAGTTTTCCCAATCCACACCCTGACCAGTAAACTAAATTAAACTGAATTGATAAATGCTTGTGAAATTTCTGATGAACCCCCTGATGCTAACTGAAAAAGACTGAAGAACATCAACTAGTACTCTGAGTAGCATCATCTGGGCCAATCACTTTCCACTCTGGTGAATTATTAACTAATAAACATACCAGTGGCATAACAGTGAACAGTTTAAAAAACACTGTATATCTCCACAGATTTCCATGACTGTATGCCTGAATGCAGGTCAAACAAATACTACCTCATGAATTCCGGATCCAACAGGGAAGGTAAGGGTAAAACAACTGCCCAATCCAAATAAAAATCAAGCAACAGTGCATCTATCTGTGTGTGCGTGTGCATGTGTGTGTGTGTGCATGTGTGTGTGTGTGTGTATGTTTGTAGGCAAACAGGTGTTCTGATTTAGTCTGGGGGGCAGCATAGCTCAGGAAGTAGGGCGGTTGTCTTGTAATCAGGGGATTGGTGAATCGATCCCTAGGCCCTGCAGAAAGCATGTTGAAGTGTCCTTGAGCAAGACTCTAAACCGCTAACTGCTGCCCTGGCATAAAGAACACTAACTGCTCCTTTACAATAGGATGGGTTGAATGCATATGACAAATACCATTGTATGTATGTACAACTTGAGCCAGAGGCCGTGGGATCGAACCCACCATGGGGCATCAGGAAGGATATCCCGCAAACTCCATCTAAGTCTTGTTTGTGTTCATATACTATGAGTAAAGGACCTTGTATGATACCACTCTCTAAATATTCAAGCTCAGTAATATTCTCAGAGACACACAATCTATTATCATAGCAAAACAAAAACCCCATCTGGACTTGCATGCAAACACACCCATGCACACTGAAATGCATACACGTTGTGAACACAAGTAAACCAGCACTCACAAAAACACCGCACAGAGGATTGCATCTTGGGTAATCAACCCACAAACATTACCGGGGTTTCTGGAGTGCTAAAGCTGCCTTCTCTTAACATATAGAAACAATTAAGTTCCCTTTTAGAGTAAGCTTGGGTTCCATAATGGCATGGCATCGCCCGCAGCGAAGGAACCGTTTGGCAGTGCTGGTTGTTCCACTATATTGATTAAAAAGGGAAAATAATGGAAAACAAAGATTAAATTCTCTTTTCAATTCCGGGACATTTATAGGGACCATATTTATTGGTGTTCTTGTTAAATGTCACAAAACATCAAGGTTTGTGCAGCCTTCCCTGTTTTATTTTGAGTTCATCTGCCGTAAAGGAAGTCAATGGGGATGTCTGAACCGTGAAAAGTTTAAGAACCCTGCAAAGTTAACTTTTTATAAACTTTGATACTTGAACATTCATTTATTTTTGTTGTCTTTTGGTACTTTAAATTCAACACTATACTTGCACTTGTGGAATGAAGATGGGATAAGGAGTATGTGGCTAGCTACCATCACTGTTTATCTGCCAGAGTCCAGACCACAATGGGAGACGCTGAACCACAATGCGAAGTCTTGAGCTGTGCTAATTAGCTGCGTGTTCATCTAGTAGAGAAGAACAAAGTTTTCCGTTTTCCAGCTAAGCAAAGGACATGTCATATCAAGGCAGGACTGCACGTTTTGTGTGGAGAACCTGCCAAATGCTTAGCAGAAAGTCAAAACCACAAGGAGTGTTTGAAAGAACAGAAAATGAGTCTGAAGAGATGCGGCTAAGCACTGCAGAGTAGGATACATCAGCCGTATGTTAAAAAAACATAAATAAGTATGCTGCAGTATTTTCATGTTTATGAGACACTCTTTTAAATAGCCATTGATAATGATTAGAATATGGATGTATAGCCACTACCTATCTAACTATCACCACTACCTTTGAATGATCCCATTAGGGGATCCTCACAGCGGATCATTGGTCTCCATCTCTTCCTGTCCTCTGCATCTTCCTCTGTCACATCAGCCACCTGCATGTCCTCCCTCGCAACATCCATAAACCTCCAATGACCATGTTAGCATCTTCAACTCTGCAACCTCCAGCTCCGCCTCCTGTCTTTTTGTCTAAACCTTTCCTTTCACCCATGGAAAAATAGATAAGGTCCATTTTTATCTATCATGATTAGGCTTTTTGTTGTGGAGATGGACATGGACCAAGATGGAGCATGGGGGGATTAAGGTGCGATGCCCTTCCTGATGCCCCGCGATGGTATCAAACCTGCGATGCTTGGCTTTTCATCTCCTGATGTGCACTCTGCCACTAAGCTATCACACGACCCCTAAGCCTTGGTTTGTAATTTGTATCACTAACACAATGTGAGGGGCCACTGTAGCTTAATGGTATAGGACTTCAGGAACTGATGAGCCAGAGACTGCCAGTTTAGATCCACTGCTGGGTGTCAGGAAGGGCGTCCGGCTTTAGTCCCCCAAGCTCCATCTAAATCCATGTGCACCCCGAGAATGCAGGGACTAATCGTGACACAAAACAGAGCTCTCACATAATGTAGACAGCCATAGCAAAAAAGAGATAGCAGGAGAAGACACTGATCCATTGAAGACAAGAGGGGTAATCACCCAGCTGTTTGAAGCCATTCTATAAAGAGTGTGCCGTTTGAGAATAGAAGATTCAATAACGCTAAATTTTAATGCCACATCTTTGTGCAACAAAATCTAATCAAATTTTCTAACCTCCACCCTGCTGGACCTGACCACCCTGAGCCACAGACAGGGTTTGTGGCAGACTGTTAAATAAATATCACACCTCAGTAAATAACAGGTTGCAGTGATTGCTTTAATTTACTTGGGGTCACTTATTGATCGGGACAAGTCATATAGTATCTGGAAGGGTGAAAACCACACATGTAAATCAAATAACCCGCCTGTGGCAAACTAAACTTGCAAGCAGCTTGTGAATTTTATTTCAGTCCATTATATTCAAGCAATTACCAAGTTCCCAGTAGAGACTTATAATATACTGGCATACTTCGGCTGCTTCCCATTCATTTTAGGCCCATTTCCTTCTCCAGAAATGCTTTCAGAGAGGGACCTTGTTGTTTCTGGAGATAGGTTCTCTTTATTCAGCAGGCAAATCCAGTTCTTTGATGTGAGTTATCAGGTCATCATGGAATTCAACTGGATGAGTTTTACAGTGGTAATAAAAAGGCTCTATTACAGCAGTCAGAGTCGTCGTACTCTGTACCACTGAGCCTGAGCAGCCGCCTCATTAGAGCAAGCCTTGTTTTAGGGGTTAACCAATCTACAGTGCCATCACCTTGGCAAATTAGCTGAAAATCCTTTGAAAATTATTTTACAGTCCGTCAACATCGTTTGGAGTTTAATAGCCTGATGATCAATTAATTAAGATATATCTCTGATGAAAAAAAAATCAATGCATGCTAAATTAGTGTATATGTCTTCTATGAATCTTGGATGGATATATATATATATATAGATATACATATATATGCATATATATCAACCGCTTATCCGAAATCAGGTTGCGGGGGAACTGGAGCCTATCTCCAGTCTCATGGG